>CM053033.1:209620964-209658117 GCA_028564925.1 Lithobates sylvaticus | reverse complement strand
ATTAAAATGCCTAAAAAAAACAAAAAAACATTTGGAATTTTTTTTTTTAACCAGTTCGTGCCCGCGCTATAGCCGAAAGACGGCTGCAGCGCGGACGCTCCCTGCAGGGAGGACGTCCCTGGACGTCCTCCTGTTTACATCTTCCCCGCGCGCCCTCGAGGGCGCGCAGCGGGGAAAATCTGTGCTGGCCGTGTCCGTCGGACACGGCCAATCACAGATCACTGTAAACGGCCAATCACAGCGGCCGTTTACAGCGCGATCTCAGCAGCCAATGAGAGATGATCTCAAATGTAAACATATGAGATCATCTCTCATTGCCGGCTTTCTCTCTCCTCACACAGAGACAGCGTGTGAGGAGAGAGAGAGCGATCTGTGTCACCAAAAAGAAAGTGAGTGTAAAACACATTTCCAGTTCAATCAGTACATATACAGTGCCATCTGCCAGCCCAATCTGTCAGTGCCATCTGCCAGCCCAATCTGTCAGTGCCATCTGCCAGCCCAATCTGTCAGTGCCACCTGCCAGCCCAATCTGTCAGTGCCATCTGCCAGCCCAATCTGTCAGTGCCATCCGTCAGTGCCATCCGTCAGTGCCATCCGTCAGTGCCATCTACCAGTGCCAGTGCCATCTGCCAGTGCCATCTACCAGTGCCACGTGTCACCAGTGCCACGTATCAGTGCAATCTGTCAGTGCCACCTGTCACCAGTGCCACCAGTCGTCAGTGCCACCAGTCGTCAGTGCCACCAGTCGCCAGTGCCACCAGTCGTCAGTGCCACGTATCAGTGTCATCTGTCAGTGCCACCTGCCACATCAGTGCCACCCGCCACATCAGTGCCACCCGCCACATCAGTGTCACCCACCACATCAGTGTCACCCGTCAGTGTCACCTGCCACATCAGTGTCACCTGCCACATCAGTGTCACCCATCAGTGTTACCTGCCACATCAGTATCACCTGTCAGTGCCAGCATGTCACAAAGGTTATTTTCAGCCGAGGAGGCTTATGACATTCTTGCGGCCGACGAGAGCAACGGGGAGCTCTCCGCTTCGGATTCCTCCTCCTCCTATGCAGGTTCCGATTCTGACATCGACTACGAGCCTGTCGTAAGTAGCGGGACAATGACAGCCTCAGAGGAGGAAGATGAGAGTCCGCCCGCCAGACGAAGGCGTACTGATGAGGCAGTGCCATCCACCAGTACCGCAGTGCCATCCACCAGCACTTCAGTACCTCGGCAAAGGCCAAGTTCCAGTGGGGTGTCATCTCGGCCCCAAAGGGTTAGGTCCCATGCAAGCCTTCCCTATGCCCTTCAGAACCCCTTGTGGCTTCCTCCTAATTCAGGAGAAGCTAACGTTCCCCCTTTCACTGCCAACCCAGGAGTCCAGGTGGCCACAGAAAATTTTTCCCCGATGGATTTTTTCAATTAAATTTTTACCAATGACATGCTTGCATCGATCGTGGCCCAGTGCAACCTATATGCACAACAATTTATTGCAAGTAATCCCACGTCCTGTTATGCCCGTCCCTATGAGTGGAGACCCCTGACAGTGGAGGAGTTTAGAATTTTTTTGGGCCTCACGTTCTGTATGGGACTAAACAACAAAAACGAAATCCGTGCTTATTGGTCAACCCTCCACATCTACCACATGCCCATCTTTTCTTATGTAATGCCCAGAGCCAGATATCTCATGATTTTGAGATTCCTACACTTTAATGATAATACCCAGTGCCCTCCCCGAAATGACCCAAATTTTGATAAGCTCTATAAAATTCGGCCGCTAATAAATTATTTTTCTCAGATCTTCCCCCAGTTGTTTACCCCAGACCAGCACATATGTGTGGATGAGTCCCTGATCAAATTTTCTGGCAGGCTGGGCTTAAAACTATTTATCCCCACCAAAAGGGCCCGCTATGGGGTGAAAATGTACAAGTTGTGCGACCGAGCCACAGGTTATACATATTCCTTCATGGTGTACGAAGGGAAGGACACGCAGCTACATCCCCCTAATCGAGTGGGAAAGTGGTTTGGCAACTCATAAACCCACTCCTGGAGAAAGGTTACCATTTCTATGTGGATAACTTTTATACAAGTTTGCCACTGTTCCGAAACCTTCACAGGAAGAACACGCCAGCATGCGGCACCGTAAGAACGAACCGGAAGGGCTTTCCTCAAAGCCTCGTCAACAAGAAGCTGAGAAGAGGGGAGACGGCGAGCTTACGAAATGAGGAAATTCTGGCTGTTAAGTGGAGGGACAGAAGGGATGTTTATATGCTTTCGTCGATCCACAACAACACATTTGTTGAGATCACCAGGAGGGCTGGCCCAGTCGTACAAAAGCCAATGTGTATATATGAATACAACAAGTTCATGGGAGGTGTCGACTTCAACGACCAGATGCTCGAACCTTATCTTGCCACAAGGAGAACATACCAGTGGTATAAAAAAGTTGCTATTTATTTCTTTAATTTAGCCACATACAACAGTTATATAATTTACCGCAACTCCACTGAAAGACCCAGACCCTTCCTTGGCTACCAGGAGATAATCACCACTGCCCTTATATTCCCGAACGGCCCACCACAAAATATTCGATCCGATGTCATAAGCAGACTCTCTGAACGCCACTTTCCCGATAAAATCCCTCCCACTCCAACAGGCCAAAAACGCCAGAAAAGATGCCGGGTGTGCTCCAAACGAGGATTGAGAAGAGACACCACTTATCATTGTGTAGATTGTCCTTCCCAACCAGGCCTCTGCGTAGTTAACTGTTTCCGCCGTTACCATACGTCACTGAATTATTAGTGAAGTATGGTAAACATAACCCTCACTTCCTGCCATTTACCATCACACCCCTTATGCCTCTGCTTGCTCTGTAACTGACCCTGGCTTGTTGTTCGACCATGCTTCTGCCTACTGATTCTGTTTATACCTCTGCCTGATCTGGAACTGACCCTGGACTGTTATTCGACCATGCTTCTGCCTACCGATTCTGTACATACCGCTGCCTGATCTGGAACTGACCCTGGACTGTTTGACCATGCTTCTGCCTACCGATTCTGTACATACCTCTGCCTGATCTGGAACTGACCCTGGACTGTTTGACCATGCCTTTTGCCTGCCTCTTGGACTGATCTTGTACCCTGCCAGTGGACTAGTGGGGTTCATAACACAGGGGTCTCACATATGTGAGGGGCTCCAGAAATGTTTTTCTGGATGAAGAAAACTTTCATTTGTTTTCTCATTCCTAGATTAGGGTCTGGAGGCTCGGAGGCTTCAAAGAGATTTGGGTGGGAGAAGCCTCTACCCCTGTCCCCATTCTGTCCTGAACGAGGCCCTACTTCTGCCTGCTGCCTGTAGGACCTATGCCATCATGCCTCTGCTTGTCGCATGAACTGACCACACCACGTGGATGGACCATGTTCCTGCCTACTACCAGGACCAATATTTTGGCACTGCTGACAATCTCTGCCTGCACTGACCCTGGAATATATATGGACAGTATCCCTGCCTGCTGCCTGTATTGACTATGGACAGTATTCCTGCCTGTTGCCTGGAAAATTGTGTTCACTTTTGCTGACCAAGTTCCTGCCTGCTACCTGGACCAGTGCTATCCTCCTGTGGACAACTGCGCTACTAAAACCACAGGTAAGCTTTTGTTTACTCTTTGCTAAGCAGAATGTATTTTGGGGTGTATGTGCATGCTATGTGTCCCTGGTACACCTGATGGTGTTCCTTGCATGTTTGGCCTCTGTATGTGGCCAAGCTGTGTAAAAGTCTCACACATTTGGTATCGCCATACTCAGAAGGAGTAGCAGAATGTATTTTGGGGTGTAATTTTTGCTATGTACATACTATGTGTTGGAAATATCTTATAAATGAACAACTTAGCGTAAAAAAAATGCGTTTTCATTTTTTTTCCACATTTTCCCAAAACTTCTGGAAAAAAATGAACCGTTCAAAAGACTCATTATGCCTCATAGATTATACAGGCGAAAAAAGAGAGGGTGGACTTTAAATGAAGCAGGTGAAAATCACAAAGTAAAATATAACTGGTTTTATTAAAAGTAGGTAAATAATAAAGAGTCAATAGGTGGTATGATATAGTATAGTACTGTTGATACAGATTGGGTACACAAAACATAGACACCATCATACAAATAATCATTGTTGTTAGTGCTAATAAATATATAAGACATAGTATAATCATACAATAGTATGAATAATAGTAAGGTAAAAAGTACAAATGTAAATATTGGCAATACAGTAGAATATTGTTACAGTCCATAAATACCAAACAGCGGCATACCCGGTGACTATGCTCACGAAATCATTGGATACACAGTCTAAAAAATAAATACTTGTTAGATGAGTCAAAAGCAGTAATTAGGGATAAAAATTGTCAGTGTGGCATCAAATATAGCTCGACGCGTTTCGTGGATATTGTTCCACTCATCAGGAGCAGATGCGACACAGGATTCTGAAAAATATATGTAGGTGTGATGAGTATAATTGGTTTGCAAAAAATTACAAAAGGTATAAAGAGGAGGTATTTACTGGAAGGGCTTGCCAAATGCACTTACCAATCCAGACAGTGGATGTAGTATGCACTGGATGGCACATAGTGGGTCCAGGGTGCCAGTTCCACCACGGAAGCTGAGGAGGCATGGTCCACTAGGCAATGTCGGGTGTTGGAACAGGGCACCTGGATGAGGAGATGGTCTGGGTGTGATGCAGATAAGGATGCGTGCATAGTGAGATAGGGTAGCCTGAAAACAAGTATTAAATATGTATATATTATGTTGGGTCAGATGGGTAGGTATTATCTGCTGAAAGAAGTATTGTATAGATGTCAAAGGTATATGCATATATGGATATATGCAATCAAGCTTAGAAATGTTCAATGTTGTGAAAAAAAGTTGTATATACGAGATAGAAAGTAAGAGGTAGGGTAAGGTGAGAAACGAAGAAAGGAAGAATGTGTGTATGTGTAAAAGGCACTGAGCAAGGGCGATATTAACAGTGTGTGTGAAATGTGATGAAAAAAAGTGAAAAGAAATAAGAATAGAATAAGTGAAGTGAATAGTGTATTGTAGTGTGTGTGTGTGTGAGTATTTGCTTGATAGACGATGGGTGAGGGAAGTCACCTGGTTGTGTGCAAAAGATTGTGAGGTAACAAAGTAAAACAAAATAAAGTGGAAAAATGTTGAAAGGGTAGAGTGTGAGTGAGTCCAAGGACCAAAAGGAATCCAAATCCAGGGGCACTTACCCGGTGATTTGCAAAGTATGCATCACCAAGCATGAAGTTGGCTGGTGTGCAACGACCCCAGGAAGGGACACGCCGTGGAGACAGCCCGCTCCCACCATGGGATGTATGTAGTGGTAACCACGCCTCCAACGCCACGTGTGATTGGCTGACACTCACACGTGGCGTTGGAGGCGTGGTTACCACTACATACATCCCATGGTGGGAGCGGGCTGTCTCCACGCAAATACTCACACACACACACACTACAATACTGTCACGTACCTAGTGGCGAGTCTGGCTTGCAGTGGGAGACCTCTCTTACGTCCCAGACTTGCAGCCCCTGATAGTGGAGACAGGGGGCGCAAAAGTCAAAGGAGGCACGAGTGTCTGGCAGGATCAACCAGTTGCGGATGGATGAGCAGGACTTGACAAGGGATGACAGGAACCAGCAGACAGCAGGTGGCAGGAACCAGCAGACAGCAGGTGGCAGGAACCAGCAGACAACAGGAACCAGCAGACAACAGGTGACAGGAACCAGCAGACAACAGGTGACAGGAACCAGCAGACAGCAGGTGGCAGGAACCAGCAGACAACAGGAACCAGCAGACAACAGGAACTGGCAGGTAAGTGGTCACAGGAACTGGCAGGCAGCGGACTACAGGAACCAGCATGCAGCGGACAACAGGAACCAGCAGACAACAGGAACCAGCAGACAACAGGAACTGGCAGGTAAGTGGTCACAGGAACTGGCAGGCAGCGGACTACAGGAACCAGCATGCAGCGGACAACAGGAACCAGCAGACAACAGGAACTGGCAGGTAAGTGGTCACAGGAACTGGCAGGCAGCGGACTACAGGAACCAGCATGCAGCGGACAACAGGAACCAGCAGACAGGAACCAGCAGACAACAGGAACTGGCAGGTAAGTGGTCACAGGAACTGGCAGGCAGCGGACTACAGGAACCAGCATGCAGCGGACAACAGGAACCAGCAGACAACAGGAACTGGCACTTCAGGACAGGTGCACAGAATGGTCAGACAAGCCGGGTTTGGTAACTGTGGAGCACACTGCGGATAAGCCAAGGGGATAAGCAAGAGGATGGTCGTGGGCAAGCCGGGATCGGGGCGGGCAGACAGCAGAGCAGGTAAACAGACAAGCCGGGTCACAGGTGCAGAGACAGAGAAGTTCAGGGTTTGGCAAGCGGAACGCTGTAGATCAGGCAGCAAGGATTGTATGGAGATGGCTGGTTTAAATAGCCCGCCCGGCGCCAATGACCGTGCGCGCGCCCGTCCGTGCCCGCGCACGCGCACCCGCTCGATTCCGCGCATGCGCAGTAGCTCGCGCACCCGCTCGAACCCGCACACGCGATCGCAGTGGTGAGGAACTACTAGGCCCAGCAGGGCTTTCCTTACATTGCCCCCCCCCAAGGGGCAGCCTCCGGATGCCCAACTGGGACAGCTTTTCAGGGTGAGATCTCTTGAAGGCCTGGATCAGGTGTCTGGCATGTAAGTTGGCTTCGGGTTCCCATGAGTTTTCTTCTGAGCCGTATCCCTTCCACTTGATGAGGTACTGTATCTGGTTATTCCTTTTTCGGCAGTCCACAATTGTTTCCACCTCAAATTCCTCTTCCCCATTAACCATTATAGGAGCTGGAGGATCCGTGGAACGTCCAGGGAAGGAATTGGGAACTGCTGGCTTCAGGAGCGAAACATGAAAAACCGGGTGTACCCGAAGTGATCCCGGCAACTCCAGCTCGTATGCCACCTCGTTAATCTTCCGCTTAACTGCGAAGGGGCCCAAGAATCTGGGACCTAGCTTCCTAGAAGGGCAAGCAAGCCGGAGATTGATCGTGGACAACCATACTTTGTCTCCAGGTTCCAGGACCAGTTGCCCCCGTCTGCCCCTGTCGAAGACTTCCTTATTGAGGTCTTGCGCCCGGGTCATAGTTTCCTGCAACAACTTATTGTTAGACGAAAAGAAATCCACAGTCTCGAGAACAGCAGGGACGGAGCATTCTGGTACTGAGTTAGGCAGGAATGATGGATGGTAACCATAGTTGGCAAAAAACGGGGTCTGCTTGGTAGTGGAATGGGTAGAGTTGTTGTAGGCGAATTCCGCCAATGGCAACAGAGGGAGCCAGTCCTGTTGAGAGAAGGATGAGAAACAACGCAGGTACTGCTCAAGTGTCTGGTTCGTTCTTTCTGTCTGCCCGTTCGTCTGTGGATGGTATGCGGAGGATAAGGACAGTTCGATGCCAAGAGAATTGCAGAGAGCCTTCCAGAACCGGGATGTAAATTGGACGCCCCTGTCTGAGATGATGTTCGCTGGAACCCCGTGAAGTCTAACAATACCTTTAATGAAAGCTTGGGCTGTCTCTGGTGCCGAGGGAGTCCCTTTCATGGGGATGAAATGAGCCATTTTGGATAGCCGGTCCACTACCACGAAGATGGCCGTATGGCCTTCGGAGGGAGGAAGTTCCACAATGAAGTCCATGGTAATTAGTTTCCACGGCCTTTCCGGAGCAGGTAGGGGTTTGAGTAGCCCCCAAGACTTGGTTCTGCAGCTCTTGTTGCGGGTGCAAACAGTGCATGACTCCACATATTTTTGACAGTCCTTTGCCAGCTGGGGCCACCAGAATGTACGCTGGACCAGGTCTGTAGTTTTGGCAATGCCAAAGTGTCCCGCCAGTACATGGTCGTGGCAGAGCCCAAGTATAGTGACCCGGAGACTTTCTGGAATGAAAATTTTACCATCGGACCAGAATAGACCATCTTTGGCTGAAACTCCCGACTTGGCAGGTGGCGGGTCCTCTCTGGACGCCTGCTTGATCCGGCTTAATAAGTCTTCCTGAAGAAGAAGGAAATTCTCCGCATTTAAGATGGTGTCAGGTGGGTCAGGCTCCTTAGGGTCGATAAACATCCGTGACAGGGCATCGGGTTTGGTATTCTTGGAGCCCGGCCTATAGGTGACATGAAAAGCGAACCTGGAGAAGAACAGCGCCCACCTGGCCTGACGTGGTTTTAGCCTCTTTGCGGCCTTCAGGTACTCCAGGTTCTTGTGGTCTGTATATATGAGAATTGGGTGGGCCGCACCTTCCAACAGGTACCGCCATTCCTCCAATGCCGCCTTGATTGCTAGCAGTTCTCGATCGCCTACGTCGTAGTTCCGTTCGGGGGGCGTCAGCTTACGAGAGAAGAACCCGACAGGGAACAGAAGGGCCTTGGGGCCTTGTCTCTGAGACAGTATTGCCCCGACAGCAATTTCCGATGCGTCTACCTCCAAGACAAACGGGAGAGCCGGGTCTGGGTGCTTCAGGACGGAGGCAGAAGTGAAGAGCTTCTTGAGGGCGACAAAGGCGGCCTGGGCCTCGGTCGTCCACTGGAACCGAGTCCCTTGTCGGGTTAGTTGTGTGATGGGGGAAATGATGGCCGAGAAGCCCTTGATAAATTTCCGATAGAAATTGGAAAATCCCACGAACCGCTGTACCCCCTTTTTATCCACCGGTGCGGGCCAATCAAGGATAGCGGAGATTTTCTGGGGGTCCATCTTGATGCCTTCGATGGATATGATGAGCCCCAGAAACTGTATGCTCTGTTGCTCAAACGCGCATTTTTCGGGTTTAGCATACAGACCGTGTTGCCGCAGTCGCCCCAACACGCATTTGACGTGTTGACGGTGACTGTCAATGGAAGAGGAGAAGATCAGGATGTCATCTAGATAGATGATCACGAACAAGTCCAGGTAGTCTCGAAAAATGTCATTAATGAAATGTTGGAACGTGGCGGGGGCGTTGCAGAGTCCGAAAGGCATCACAAGATATTCGAAGTGCCCGAATCGCGTACGGAAGGCGGTCTTCCATTCGTCGCCCTTCCGGATGCGCACTAGGTTATACGCCCCGCGGAGGTCCAACTTGGTGAAGATGACTGCTGCCCCTAGCCTCTGGAACAGTTCTGGGACTAACGGTAGGGGGTAGCGATTCTTAATAGTCACCTTGTTCAACTCCCTGTAATCGATACATGGCCGGAGGGTGTGGTCCTTTTTCTCTACGAAGAAAATGCCAGCTCCGGCAGGAGATGTGGATGAACGGATGAAGCCTTTTCGAAGATTGTCATCTATGTAGTCCTTAAGGGCGGAGAGCTCCAGTTCGGACAGGGGAAAGATCCTCCCAAAGGGTACTTCCGCTCCGGGGAGAAGCTCGATGGGGCAATCGTAAACCCGATGAGGAGGAAGGGTCTCTGCCCCTTTCTTGCTGAAAACATCCATAAAGGAGTGATAGGCCCTGGGGACTAACTGACGGATTTCGCTGTCCAGACACATTAAGGTGGTTGGCTGAGCATCAGTCCTGGGAAGGCAGTACTGGGAGCAGTAGTGGGAAGAAAAGGTAATCTCCTTGGTGGTCCAGTCAATGCAGGGGTTATGGGCGCGGAGCCAAGGCATGCCCAGAATGACTGGGAACAGTGGGGAAGAAATAATGTCCAGACACAAAAGTTCCTGGTGGAGTTGGTTTATGCATGCCGAGATAGGCTGGGTTTCTTGGGTAACCGGCCCAGACCGAATGGCAGAGCCATCGGCCAGGTGTATCCGCAGTCCCTGGGTCTTGGTTTGCAAGGGGATGCAATGAGCAGAAGCAAAGGCCGAGTCCATGAAACAGCTGCAGGCTCCTGAGTCAATAATGGCGGGGACCGAAATGTTCCTTCCAGGGAGCTGCAACAGAATAGAGAGGGCGAGGTGAGAAGAGGTGTCAGTAACAGCCATAATCTGGTCAACTGAAGGAAGGCGCCACTTACGGGTCTTAGCTGGACAGGATCGCACGTAGTGTCCTGGCTCCCCGCAATACAGACACAGATTGTCCCGACGGCGTCTCTGCCGTTCCTCAGGGGTGAGAGCAGGGCGAAGCATACCCAACTGCATGGGTTCAGTCCCCTCGGTGGAGGCAGAAGGTCGAGCCGACGGTGGACCTCTGGGGAAGTAGGGCACCTTTGGCAACATCCAGGAGGGGCGAGACGGAGCCGAGGTCTTCTCGGACCGTCGCTCACGTAAGCGCGTGTCGATTTGTATGGCCTGGTTAATGAGCTCCTCAAGAGTTGGAGGGACCCCAACCCTAGCAAGTTCATCCTTCAGGGGGTCCGATAACCCCAACCGGAACTGGTAGCGGAGCGCCGCATCATTCCAGCTAGTGTCAGCACTCCATCTTCTGAATTCCGCAACATAGTCCTCTGCGGGCCTACGCCCCTGGAGTAGGGCATGGAGGGCAGTCTCTGCCGTGGCACAGAGCTGTGGGTCCTCATACATTCGGGCCATTGCGTCGAAGAAGGTGCTTAGATGGGCGAGTTCGGCGGCTTCCTGTTTAAGCAGACGGTGGGCCCAGAGTTGGGGGTCATTTTGGAGCAGGGAAATCACAAAGCCTACTTTGGTGGCCTCCAAGGAAAATGTTCGGGGTTGCAGGGCAAAGAACAGCTCACAGGCATTACGGAAAGTCCTGAACTTGCTACGCTCACCGGAGAACCTTTCAGGTGTGGGTACTCGAGGTTCCGGGGGTAGCATCACGACTGCCGGTGGAGTAGGCTGGCTGGCTGGAGCACCTGGAGATCCTTGTGCCAGAACATGCTTCTCAAGGCGTGTGTAGCCTTCCTGGAGGTTATTGACCGCTTGGGCCAAACCTGCTAGGTGTAGGCAGAGTTCTTCCATAGGAGAGGCTCCCTGCCCAGACTCGGTCATGGCTGCCTGATACTGTCACGTACCTAGTGGCGAGTCTGGCTTGCAGTGGGAGACCTCTCTTACGTCCCAGACTTGCAGCCCCTGATAGTGGAGACAGGGGGCGCAAAAGTCAAAGGAGGCACGAGTGTCTGGCAGGATCAACCAGTTGCGGATGGATGAGCAGGACTTGACAAGGGATGACAGGAACCAGCAGACAGCAGGTGGCAGGAACCAGCAGACACCAGCAGACAGCAGGTGGCAGGAACCAGCAGACAGCAGGTGGCAGGAACCAGCAGACAACAGGTGACAGGAACCAGCAGACAACAGGTGACAGGAACCAGCAGACAGCAGGTGGCAGGAACCAGCAGACAACAGGAACCAGCAGACAACAGGAACTGGCAGGTAAGTGGTCACAGGAACTGGCAGGCAGCGGACTACAGGAACCAGCATGCAGCGGACAACAGGAACCAGCAGACAACAGGAACCAGCAGACAACAGGAACTGGCAGGTAAGTGGTCACAGGAACTGGCAGGCAGCGGACTACAGGAACCAGCATGCAGCGGACAACAGGAACCAGCAGACAACAGGAACTGGCAGGTAAGTGGTCACAGGAACTGGCAGGCAGCGGACTACAGGAACCAGCATGCAGCGGACAACAGGAACCAGCAGACAACAGGAACCAGCAGACAACAGGAACTGGCAGGTAAGTGGTCACAGGAACTGGCAGGCAGCGGACTACAGGAACCAGCATGCAGCGGACAACAGGAACCAGCAGACAACAGGAACTGGCACTTCAGGACAGGTGCACAGAATGGTCAGACAAGCCGGGTTTGGTAACTGTGGAGCACACTGCGGATAAGCCAAGGGGATAAGCAAGAGGATGGTCGTGGGCAAGCCGGGATCGGGGCGGGCAGACAGCAGAGCAGGTAAACAGACAAGCCGGGTCACAGGTGCAGAGACAGAGAAGTTCAGGGTTTGGCAAGCGGAACGCTGTAGATCAGGCAGCAAGGATTGTATGGAGATGGCTGGTTTAAATAGCCCGCCCGGCGCCAATGACCGTGCGCGCGCCCGTCCGTGCCCGCGCACGCGCACCCGCTCGATTCCGCGCATGCGCAGTAGCTCGCGCACCCGCTCGAACCCGCACACGCGATCGCAGCGGTGAGGAACTACTAGGCCCAGCAGGGCTTTCCTTACAAATACACTATTCACTTCACTTATTCTATTCTTATTTCTTTTCACTTTTTTTCATCACATTTCACACACACTGTTAATATCGCCCTTGCTCAGTGCCTTTTACACATACACACATTCTTCCTTTCTTCGTTTCTCACCTTACCCTACCTCTTACTTTCTATCTCGTATATACAACTTTTTTTCACAACATTGAACATTTCTAAGCTTGATTGCATATATCCATATATGCATATACCTTTGACATCTATACAATACTTCTTTTAGCAGCTAATACCTACCCATCTGACCCAACATAATATATACATATTTAATACTTGTTTTCAGGCTACCCTATCTCACCATGCACGCACCCTTATCTGCATCACACCCAGACCATCTCCTCATCCAGGTGCCCTGTTCCAACACCCGACATTGCCTAGTGGACCATGCCTCCTCAGCTTCCGTGGTGGAACTGGCACCCTGGACCCACTATGTGCCATCCAGTGCACACTACATCCACTGTCTGGATTGGTAAGTGCATTTGGCAAGCCCATCCAGTAAATACCTCCTTTTTATATTTTTTGTAAATCTTTGCAAACCAATCATACTCACCACACCTACATATATTTTTCAGAATCCTGTGTCGCATCTGCTCCTGATGAGTGGAACAGTATCCACGAAACGCGTCGAGCTATATTTGATGCCACACTGACAATTTTTATCCCCAATTATTGCTTTTGACTCATCTAACAAGTATATACTTTTTAGACTGTGTATCCAATGATTTCGTGAGCATAGTCACCGGGTATGCCGCTGTTTGGTAGTTATGGACTGTAACAATATTCTACTGTATTGCCAATATTTACATTTGTACTTTTTACCTTACTATTATTCATACTATTGTATGATTATACTATGTCTTATATATTTATTAGCACTAACAACAATGATTATTTGTATGATGGTGTCTATGTTTTGTGTACCCAATCTGTATCAACAGTACTATACTATATCATACCACCTATTGACTCTTAATTATTTACCTACTTTTAATAAAACCAGTTATAGTTTACTTGATTTTCACCTGCTTCATTTAAAGTCCACCCTCTCTTTTTTCGCCTGTATACATTTTCGGGATGGAGGTGCCTACTGGTCCTCAACTCAAAGTCCCACAAATTTCCCCTTTTTTGTTTTGCCTCATAGATTATACGTTGGGGTGTTAGCTTTCCAAAATGGTGTCACTTTGTGGGCGTTTCCATTGTCCTGGTGCTCCAGGGCCTTCAAAAGTGTAATAGGTGGTTGAGAAATGAGATGTGTAATTTATGCTTGTAGAACGCCTGATGGTGCTATTTCAATATAGAGCCTCTGTAAGTGACCAGACTGTGTAAAAGTCCCACACATGTGGTATCGTAATACTCAGGAGGAGTAGTAGAATGTATTTTGGGGTGTAATTTTTGCTATGTACATACTATGTGTTGGAAATATCTTATAAATGAACAACTTAGCGTAAAAAAAATGCGTTTTCATTTTTTTTCCACATTTTCCCAAAACTTCTGGAAAAAATGAACCGTTCAAAAGACTCATTATGCCTCATAGATTATACGTTGGGGTGTTAGCTTTCCAAAATGGGGTCACTTTGTGGGCGTTTCCATTGTCCTGGTGCTCCAGGGCCTTCAAAAGTGTAATAGGTGGTTGAGAAATGAGAGGTGTCATTTATGCTTGTAGAACGCCTGATGGTGCTATTTCAATATAGAGCCTCTGTAAGTGACCAGACTGTGTAAAAGTCCCACACATGTGGTATCGTAATACTCAGGAGGAGTAGTAGAATGTATTTTGGGGTGTAATTTTTGCTATGTACATACTATGTGTTGGAAATATCTTATAAATGAACAACTTAGCGTAAAAAAAATGC
Organism: Lithobates sylvaticus; assembly: GCA_028564925.1. Lineage (NCBI taxonomy): Eukaryota > Metazoa > Chordata > Amphibia > Anura > Ranidae > Lithobates > Lithobates sylvaticus. Next base: position 209,644,094 of record CM053033.1, on the reverse strand, counting down.
GTTTTCATTTTTTTTCCACATTTTCCCAAAACTTCTGGAAAAAAATGAACCGTTCAAAAGACTCATTATGCCTCATAGATTATACGTTGGGATGTTAGCTTTCCAAAATGGGGTCACTTTGTGGGCGTTTCCATTGTCCTGGTGCTCCAGGGCCTTCAAAAGTGTAATAGGTGGTTGAGAAATGAGAGGTGTCATTTATGCTTGTAGAACGCCTGATGGTGCTATTTCAATATTGGGCCTCTGTAAGTGACCAGACTGTGTAAAAGTCCCACATATGTGGTATCGTAATACTCAGGAGGAGTAGCAGAATGTATTTTGGGGTGTCATTTGTGGTATACACATGCCATGTGAGAGAAATTACCTATTACAATGAACATTTTGTGAAAAAAAAAAAAAAAATCTTCATTTTGCAAAGCATTGTGGGAAAAAAATTACAACATCAAAAAGCTCACCATGCCTCTTACTAAATACCTTGGAATGTCTACTTTCAAAAAAGGGGTAATTTGGGGGGTATTTGTCCTTTCCTGGCTTGTTTGGGTCGCAAGAAATGAGATAGGTCACCAGTACATCAGGTGTGCTAAATTTTTTATGATTCGCACCACCGCTTGTAGAGTCTGTAACTTTCACAAAGACCAAATAATATCCACTAATTTGGGTTATTTTTACCAAAGATATGTGGCAGTATAAATTGTGGCCAAAATTTATGAAGAAAAATTAATAATTTGCTAAATTTTATCACATAAACTAAGAAAAATACGTTTTTTTTCAAAATTTTCCGTCTTTTTTCATTTATAGCGCAAAAAAATAAAAAACCCAGAGGTGATCAAATACCACCAAAAGAAAGCTCTATTTGTGGGAAAAAAAGGACAAAAAATTCAGTTGGGTACAGTGTTGCATGACTGAGTAATTGTCATTCAAAGTGTGAGAGCACTGAAAGCTGAAAATTGGTCTGGGCAGGAAGGGTGTTTAAGTGCCCAGTAAGCAAGTGGTTAACTCACCTCTAAATGCCTGTTGCTAGGGGGTCCCTCGTAGTCTGCCTCCTTCGGTGCCTGGGCTGGTGACATCACTTCCCCTCGGTTCAGGAAGGGCTCCCTCCCTCCTGTCAGTCATCTGGGACAAGGGGCAGACTGACAACTCATGGGCCCCCCGGGCAATAGAAGATTATGGGGCCCCCAGGCAATAGATTATGGGGCAACACAGTATACACACACACATACAGTATACACACACAGACACACAATATACACACACGGAATACACATACACACACTAAAAAGGTACTGGAGAGGCGGGGCCACTCTAATCTTGGGATTTCTTAAAAAACACAGATTTTTACATACTGTCCCTGGTTTTATTGAGGCTGGCAAACCTGATGGGGCCCCTTAGTGGCATGGGGCCTTCGGGCAGTCCCCAAATGCCCGAATGGTCAGTCCGCCCCTGTCTGGGACACGTGACACGTCCCAGATCACTGCACGGCCAATCAAGGCAAGCGGCACCACTCGCGCATGCGCAGTGGGTGCCCGGCTGTGAAACCACAGCTGGATGCCCACAGTTAGAATGCCGATGCCGCCGAGAGGAGGGGGGAACGAGCGGGGCTTCATTCCCCCGCATCGCTGGATCCTGGAACAGGTAAGTGTCCGATTATTAAAAGTCAGCAGCTGCAGTATTTGTAGCTGCTGACTTTAATTTTTATTTTTTTTAAGGGGAACTCCTCTTTAAAGAGGTGTATCCATTAAAAAAAAAAAATAAATAAAAGTCAGCAGCTACAAATACTGCAGCTGCTAACTTTAAATAATCAGACATTTACCTGTTCTAGGGTCCAGCGATGCGGGGGTCAAAGCTCCGCTCGCCCCCCCTGATCCGCTCGGCGGCGCCAGCATTGCAACTGTGAAGCCACAGCCGGGCACCCACTGCGCATGCGCGAGCAGCGCCGCGCGCCGTGATTGGCCGCACAGTCATCTGGGACGCGTGACAGGTCCCAGATGACTGGGGAGCCCTTCCTGCGCCAAGGGGAAGTGATGTCACCATCCCAGGCACCAAAGGAGGCAGACTACGAGAGACCCCCTAGCAACAGGCATTTAGAGGTATGTAAAAAAAAAAAAAATTCCAATCATTTTTTCTTTTTTTTTTTTTCTTTAGGAATTTGAAGCAATTTTATTTTTTTAGGGGGAGACACCACTTTAAGTCCTCTATACTGCAAAGTAAATACAGTTTTTTGCATACCTCTGACTCTTCATAGCCTATCTCAGTCTATGTTATACCAAGTATGCTCACATCTGTACAGTAATCAAGCTATAATAGGCAATGTACACAGTTCATGATACCAGCACACATCTAAGCTGTACATATTAAGCTAATTAACCTCCCGTCTCCTTCTGATAAGAACTGGCCATTATCATTGACACCTCCATGGAATTTCAATTAGGAGATGGAGGAACGTTACCTGCATATCTCACAATCGATATTTAAACACGCATATTAGTGACAGCTCCATCTGGGGACATTATGAAGGTTCATACAGAAGCAGCAATGATTAAAGCTAGAGGAAGAGAAAAACGTCTTGTCAGAGGCAGCATTGGAAAAGTTCCTGTGTGTATTGGTGCAAATGGAAACACGAGTTAAAATGGGACACTGGAGAAAACAAATACAAAAATATCTATAAAAATATCACTGTCAGGGCACGAGCGATACAAGAGTTGAAGATACTCTACGGTTTATCCAAATATTTCATTTTCAGTAGTGTAGTGTGTTTTTCTCCCTTTTGGGTTTTGAAACTTTCTTTTGATTGAGCCCAACCAAGTAGAGTCACATTCTTACGAAAACACGATATGAGAGCAGCACTTATAATTGTACATCCACAAAAAAAGTATTTTTATAACCACTGGACCTCTGGAAGATTTACCCCCTTTTATGACCAATCCATTTTTTCGATACAGCACTGCATAACTTTAACTGACAATTGCGCAGTCATGTGACACTGTACCCAAACAAAATCTGTTGTTTTTTCGCGCAAATAAAGCTTTCTTTTGGTGCCATTTGATCACCACTGCATTTTAAAAAAATGTTGCGCTATAAAGAAAAAAAAAACAATTTTAGAATAAAATCAAAACAATATTTTTTACTTTCTACTAAAAAACACATCTAATAATAAAAAAAATTGAATTTTTCATAAATTTAGGCCGATTTGTATACTGCTACATGTTTTTGGTAAAAAATCCCAATAAGCTTATATTGATTGGTTTCCTTTTTTTTTTTTTTATACTAGTAATGGAGGCGATTAGTGACTTGTACACACGACCGGACTTTTAGACGGACTAGGTCCGGCGGTCTTCCCGATGGACTTTCGGCGGAGTTCCGACAGACTTTCCGAATGAACGGACTTGGCCACACACAATCACACCAAAGTCCGACGGATTCGAACGTGATGGCGTACGACCGGACTAGAATAAGGAAGTTCAAAGCCAGTAGCCAATAGCTGCCCTAGCGTTGGTTTTTGTCCATCGGACTAGCATACACAAGAACGGATTTCTCAATAGGAACTGGGTCCGGCGGAGTTCCGGCCGAAAAATTTGAAACATGTTCTATTTCTAAAGTCCGTCAGATTTTTGGACAGCAAAGGTCAGATGGAGCCCACATATGACCGAATTGTTCGACTGATTCGTTCCGTTGGACCTTTGCTGTTGAAAAGTCTGGTCGTGTGCTGTGCCTCCTGCCCTCCTGTGTAAAGTAGGGCAGTGAGGGGTGGGGGAAGATGTGAAAGGGGCTGAGGACATTAGTGTTAAGGAGGGTATTGTGGAGGAGCTGAGAACAGTAATGTGAGGGGGGCTGTAATGGGGGGGCTAAGGACAGTAATATGGGGGAGCTGAGTGCTGTAATGGGGGAAGGGTATGAGTACTGTAATTTGGGGGTCTGAGAACTGTAATGAGGGGGGCTGAGTTCTGCAATGGGGGGGGCTGAGGACAGTAATGTGGAGGAGCTGAGTACTGTAATTGGGGGTTGAAGACAGTCATGTGGGGGGGGGGGTGGCCGAGGACAGTAATGTGGGGACTGACAGTAATGCAGAGGGGTGCCTGAGGACATTATTGTGGGGGGATGAGGAATATAATGGGGGGCTGGGGACTGTAATGTGGGATGGCTGAGTATTGTAATGATTAAGGACTGTAATCAGGCCTTAGGACTGTAATGTGGGGGGGGGGGGGCTAAGAACTGTAAGGGGAGGCTGAGAACTGTAATGTGATTGGGGACTAAGGACTGTAAGGAGGGGGCTAGGGACTGTAATGCGGGTGGCTAAGGACAGTAATGGAGTGGGGGTTGAAGACTAATAGGAGGGCTAGGGACTGTAATAGGGGGACTGAGGACAGTAATGTGGGCGAGGGGGGGCTGCAGCAGTCCAATGTTGGTTCTAAGCCCGAGAACTGAGCAATCACATGACAACTGATTGCTCATTTGTAGGGTCTGCTCAGAGCTGAGAGCGGAGGGCAGAGCACTACACTTTGTGGTTTACACAATACACAATACAGTTGCTAATACAGTGCAGGCGGTGTACACTGTTTCTAATACAGTGTGTACAGTTTCTACTACACTTCTGGTGGTGTACACAGTACACAATACAGTGCAGCCATAGTACAATTTCTAATACAGTGCAGGCGGGGTACACAGTATCTAATACAGTGTGTACAGTTTCTACTACACTTCTGGTGGTGTACACAGTATACAATACAGTGCAGCCATTGTACAGTTGCTAATACAGTGCAGGCGGTGTACACAGTATCTAATACAGTGTATACAGTTTCTACTACACTTCTGGTGGTGTACACAGTACACAATACAGTGCAGCTGTAGTACAGTTTCTAATAAAGTGCAGGCAGTGTACACAATGTGTACAGTTTCTACTACACTTCTGGTGGTGTACACAATACAGTGCAGCCTTAGTACAGTTTCTAATACAGTGCAGGCGGTGTACACAGATGAAGATTACCTATGCTGACTATCCTATTCCTCCTCAATCTTGTTGGTGCTAGCTTCCAACAATATTTTTGGTTTAGGGCACCACCACCACCAACAGGGGCATGTAATTACAATTCTTGATAAAATATTTCACAGCAGAGCCTGTTCCTGCGCCCAACAAGAGTATCTGTGAGTATCTGTGAGGACTTACAGTGTTGTGGCACCACCACCAAATGCCCAATTTTTCTGCCCCTGTTTAACAGGGGCATGTCATTACAATTTTTGATATAATATTTCACAGCAGGGGCCGTTCCTGCACCCAACAAGGGTAACTGTGAGGGCTTACAATGTTCTGGTACCACCAACACCTAAGACCCAATTTTCTGCAGAGTATATAGGGCAGGCCGTATAATATATAGTATATAGTGCCTGGAGGCCTGGGGACCCCCACACCATTTTTTTTATGCGGGGTTCCCCTTAATGTTCCTACCAGACCTAAAGGGTCTGGTATGGATTTTGGGGGTGACATCCACGCAATTTTTTGGGGTATTTTTGGTATTTTTATCTATATTGCCAGGATCCAACAATACATTACAGCAAGCAGTTTTACGTGACATTTTTTCCTTTAGAAATGTCATTTTGCTGTGGCACTGTTATAAACATGGGAAAGATGCACTATTTTACAGGCATAAGGACACACCCCAGGCATGATATTTAAAGGAATATTTCATTTTTATTGTTTCACTTTAACCACTTCAGCCCCAGACCAATTTGCAGCGAAAGGACCAAGCCCCTTTTTGCGATTTGGCACTGAATCGCTTTAACTGACAATTGTGCGGTTGTGCGACGTGGCTCCCAAACAAAATTGGCGTCCTTTTTTTCCCACAAATAGAGCTTTCTTTTGGTGGTATTTGATCACCCCTGCGGTTTTTTATTTTTTGCGCTGTAAACAAAAATAGAGCGACAATTTTGAAAAAAAATGCTATATTTTTTACTTTTTGCTATAATAAATATCCCCAAAAAATATTTAAAACTCATTTTTTTTCCTCAGTTTAGGCTGATACGTATTCCTCTACATATTTTTGGAAAAAAAAAAATATTGCAATTAGCGATTATTGATTGGTTTGTGCAAAAGTTATAGCGTTTACAAAATAGGGGATAGTTTTATAGCATTTTTATTAATATTTTTTTTTTTTTTACTAGTAATGGCGGCGATCAGCGATTTTTATTGTGACTGCGACATTATGGCGGACACATCGGACATTTTTGACACATTTTTGGGACCATTGTCATTTATACAGCAATCAATGCTATTTAAATGCACTGATTCCTGTATAAATGACACTGGCAGTGAAAGAGTTAACCACTAGGGGGCGGGAAGGGGTTATTGTCTGTGATGTGTGTGTTTTTTTTTTTTACATTAGGGGGCGTGGCTGACGTCTGACGTCACTGATCGGCTTTCCCAATGACAGGGAACAGCCGATTAGTGACAGGCAGTGTAGGAAGCGCGGGGAGAGGTTTGTTTACACAGACCTCTCCCAGTTCTTCAGCTCTGTGACCCGATCGCAGGACACCAGCGGCGATCGGGTCCGCTGGTCCCGCGGCCATGGTCACGGAGCTCCCGACCGGGTTGCAAGCGCGCCGCCGGCGGGCGCGCGCGCGACCCCGCGGCTAGGCAATTAAGGGGGACGTATATATACGTGCTTTTGCCTAGCCATGCCATTCTGCCAACGTATATGTGCAGGAGGTGGTCGGGAAGCTGTTAAGCATTATTAAAATCACTGCTCCGAAAAAACTTTTGTTTTTGAAGAAAAATGTTGCATTGATACATGTCCCCTGGGGCAGGACCTGGGTCCCCAAACACGTTTTATGGCAATAACTTGCATATAAGCCTTTAAAATTAGCACTTTTGATTTTTTATGTTCGTGTCCCATAGACTTTAACAGTGTTTGCGTGTTCGAACTAATTTTTTGCCTGTTCGCATGTTATGCTGCGAACCGAACCGGGTGGTGTTTGGCTCATCCCTATACAAGAATATCATTGCAGATTTATGGACTCACAATAATATAGAATTTTTAGTTTGCATATTCACTATATTTCATATTTCTTTGGAAGGGGGTGTTTACTTGATGAGATCCAGGAAGCAAGAGGGCTTGGGCTGCTGATGCCTTTATAGCCTCTCCCAGAGTTCACTCCCTGGAGCAGATGGCTTGCTGGGAGGTGTAGTTCATGGATAGTTCTGCAGATCAAGGATGTCTGTTCAGGAGACTACAGCTCCCACAATGTTCTCTGCTTGGAATGCTAGGAATATGATGCATGCAAGCCCAGAACTAGAGGAACACAGAGCCAGTCTAAAGGCCTGTACACACGATACGAAAACTGGAAGTAAAATTTGGTCCGACAAACGATCTGCCAATTTTTGGATCGTTAGTATGTTGCTTTCGACAGCCGATTCCGTCTGTTTCATCCGACAAAAGCTGGATGTGCAGACTATAAGGCTAATTTCACACTGGGGAGGGGGGGGCGTTAAATTTTAGCGGCACTTCACCACTGTTACAGCGGCCCTTTTCGGACGCTAGCGGGGTGCTTTTAACCCCAATAGCGGCCGAATAAAGTTTTTTTTTTTTTGGGGGAGAGTGCATGTGATCAGCACAGGGCCAATCAGCACTGTCCAGACAGAATGTCAGGGGTCATGCAGCCTCATAGAACAGTCAGAGGACAATGAAAACTCGCCTTACAAGCTTTAACCAGACCTTGATAGAAGTCACAGGACTTCTATATACTGCTGATGAAAAAAATGTGTAGCGGTGTAGTTGCCACTAGTAATAAACATCCACCATATCACCCCGCTGCCAGACTCCCATATATATCTTGCAGAGACAATGAACAGTCATTTTCTTTGTTTTGTTTTTTGTTTATTGTGGGGTACAACTTAGTTGGGGAAAGGCGCATATGGGATGCCCATAGAACTGATCACTTTGCCATCATATTTAGAGACTTTTTTAGGTTTAGCACATAATTTGAGCCTGAAGGAATGATGCGCATGTTTAACAGCTACAGTCTTTTTTCCCTGCATCACCCTGCAGACTATTGCTCCTCCTCTGCGCAACTCCTGCAGACTATTGCTTCCAGAACTTCCTCATCAATGACCGTGTAAAGATGAGGACATCACCCTTGACCGTATACTGTAGCATATTCATTTCTTGTCACATCTTCTGTAAGCTAAAGAACCCACTCTAAATAGATTCCAATGCTGACTCTGGTTGATCGCTGCTACTAGGCCAGAGGCCTGTAGTACCTCTCCCTGGAGGCCTAGTAGTTTAAAAGCATGTTCTGAATGGTGGACTACTGTTCCCGGCCAGCCTAGCTTGCAAATCCTGTGCCCTCAGGCCACATCGATTTGGCACTACTCCACACAGTCTCTCCTCTGATGCAGAACTCCTCATCAATGACCGTGTAATGATGAGGATGTCACTAATGACCGTGTAAAAGTGAAGTACCCTCACAGACTTCCTGGCACATCCAGCCTATCACTGTGGTACACTCACCGACCTTTCTCTGCCCCGAGTCCATGATGGAGAACTTAACTGAACCATACGTTTCTGACAGCACCACCTGCCCCTCTGCTCCAGGAGTTCCTCATCAATGACCGTGTAATTATGCGGAACTCGCCAATGACCGTGTAAAGGCAAAGTTTCCTCACAGTTCTCCCCGGGCTTCCTCCTGCGATGGGGGTGCTCTCCTGCTGCTGTCTAGTACTCCATTCTCCACTTAACCCGGCCGACAACTCCCCCAGTGGCATGTTACCTCAGCTTATATAGGAGGCCCGCCCCCCACCCAATACCAGTTGGGGATTGGTCAGGGCTCCCACATGAGCTGCCTGCCCCTCTTCCAGAATATTCTCCCTGGAAGCAGGGGAGGCGCCTCAGAACTAGAGCACTAGAACTAGAGCACCCACACCCACTGCTATTCTAACCACTCCCTGCCCCCAGATCAAAACAAACAGGCCAAGCTTGCAACATAGGCCTGCCTAAATTTACCTGTGCTGACAGTTTTCCCTAGAAAAAATCCTATGCTAACACCTACCTATTGGTAGATGGTGCTATGAATGCAGGGTCCTGGGTTTAGTAAATCTTTAACACTTTAATGAATCCAGAAGAGGACGCACAAACATAGTACTGTATGTCTATGCCTTGTAAATATGTAGCTGATGACAACAATAGCTCAGCAGAAAAAGCAGATCTTTCTGTCAAAGTGGACAAACCTAATGTAATACTAAAGTCTTGTGTTTTTTTTGTTAAAAATAACAAACATGTTATACTTGCCTGCCCTGTGCAGTGGTTTTGCACAGAGCAGTCCGGATCCTCCTCTTCTTGGGTCCCACTTCGGTGCTCCTGGCTCCTCCTTCCTGTTGAGTGCCCCACAGCAAGCAGCTTGCTATAGCGGCACCCGAGCCGAGCCCCAGCTCTCTGTGTCCATTTAGACATGAAGCCACAGCCCGGCCCCGCCCTGCCCCCTTTCTCTCCTCATTGGCTCACTGATTTTGATTGACAGCAGTGGGAGCCAATGGCGAAGCGCTGCTGTCTCAGCCAATGAGGAGGGGAGTCCCGGACAGCCGAGTCTCTTGTGCAACATCGCTCAATCTAGATGGACCTCAGGTAAGTATTAGGGGGGCTGAGGGGGGCTTCTGCACACAGAAGGTTTTTTATCTTGATGCATACAATGCATTAGGATTAAAAAATAAACTTCTGCCTTTACAACCCCTTTAAAGGTGGAATTAAAAGTAAGGAAATACTCAATTATGTCCACTGATCATGAATCTTATGTACCACTACCTATTGGGTTGAGTTTTTTCCATATATGTGTATATTGCATGCTGGCATACAGTAGGTGGGCACAGACAAATTATGTAGATTAATATGAGTTCTTGGAATTTGCTGAGGATACTGGAGGAGTTAAATGAAGTTTGGTCTTTGGTGCCATTCATTGCGTATTTATGACTAGTGACATATCTTGAAAGCAGCAATTGCTGACAATACAATATAATGACAGACAGTCAATTTACTGTAGATTGCTGGTAAACTTGTATATAGGTTAAGTGGGGCATATGTGCTTTAACCCATTATAAACACTTTGGTTTACACAGTGTAAAGTAACACTGTCAAGAGAAAGTATGAAGCCTGCCAATGTTGGCCTACTGAAGAAAATACTAATTGCTTGGCTGTGTCTGACTTAGGGCTCTTTCACACTAGCGGACGTTTTTACCACCTATCAGTCACTCACCCAAATATTAACAATACAGTTGGACAGGGCTATACAAATGCCAGAGCCGCAGCATTTTTAACTCAGACTGCAGCATTTGAAAGGCAGCACTGTCTGTCAAACTCGCCTATTGAATTAGACGGGACCATTCATTAACTGCGAGCCAAGCACTGGGTCCCTTACTGGTGCTGGCATCTTCTTCTGGCTTCTTCTGAGTGTGGGTGCGGCTTTGTTGGCACCCACATTATCCAGCATGCACGCTTGGTTGGGCAGCATGCTGAGGCTCCATGCACACTAGCGTTTTTTTAAAGCTGCTATAAGCTATTATAAGCATTTTTTTTCTGGAATTCTCGTCGGAAAAAGCTCTGATGGTTTTCCGGAATTCCGCTCAAGCTGTCTTGCCTACACACGGCCACACCAAATTCCGATTGTTTAGAATGCGGTGACGTACAACACATACGACAGGACTAGAAAAAGGAAGTTCAATAGCCAGTAGCCAATAGCTTCCGTCTGAGCATGTGGGATTTTTGGCGTGTCGGAATTGCATACACACGATCGGAATTTCCGATAGAAAGATTTTCCGTCTGGAAAATTGAGAACATGCTATCAATTTTTGGCTGGCGGAAATTCGGACAGCTAAATTCCGATGGAGCCTACACACATTCGCATTTTCCAATGAAAGCTCTCATCGGTCTTTTTCTGGCCGGAATTCCGATCGTGTGTACGCGGCATTACAGCTTTTTTGAGCATTTTATTTTTTTCATGTATTGTAAAAACACTAATAAAACACTAATGCTCCTAAATGATTCTAAAGTCTACTAAAACGCTACTAGAAGCTGGCCCAAAAATGCTATTATCAGCGTTTTTCATCCAGCATTTTTTCTAGCATTTTTTGAGCTTATAAAAAACGCTAGTCTGCATGGAGCCTCAATTGTTTTCATGGTTTTGCATGCAGTCTAATCTTCTTTACATTGTTAGTATAACCGCACTCAATAAATACTGGATATTACTTACTGGATATTACTATGGTAGTGCACTATGGCTGCTCCATGTCTTCCTTTTTGGGTTGGATTTGAATTTACATGTAGGTACTTGCCTCCAAAAGGGCTAATGTATTTTTCCTGTCAGTGTTCTCAGGTTGGCTTTGGGGGTAACTGAGCCGGAAGGGTTAACTTTTTCCTGCACTTTTCAGCAAGGTTACCACCACCTGCATGTCATACCATATAAGTAGTCAAGGTCTGGAGCCTGTGACCCTCATGGACTTAGAAATGCCAGTTATGGACTTATTGCCTTATTGACTTATTGCCTTTGTGGACTATTGCCAAATAATGGACTCTAATGCCGCGTACACACGATCGGAAATTCGGCCAGCAAAAGACCGATAAGAGCTTTTGGTCGGAAAATGCGACCGTCTGTATGCTCTATCGGACTTTTGCTGGCTGAATTCCCACTAGCAAAAGATTGAGAGCAGGTTCTCAATTTTTCAGTCGGAAAAAGTTTCAATCGGAAATTCCGATCGTCTGTATCAATTCCGACGCGCAAAATGTATACGCTTGCCCGGAGACAATTCGACACATGCTCGGAAGCATTGAACTTCATTTTCTCGGCTCATCGTAGTGTTGTACATCACTGCGTTCTTGACAGTCGAAAGTTCAGTAAACTTTTGTGTGACCATGTGTATGAGCGAAATTTCATCAGAAAAACCATCCAAGATTTTTCCAACAGAAAATCCGCTCGTGTGTACGTGGCATTATGGACTATTACTGTCTTTTGTGGATTTGGTGATGGTAAAGGTACATTTAAAAAAATAAATGAATTTGTATATAAAATGCCAAACTGGTCTATACTTACCTGCTCTGTGCAATGAAATTGCACAAAGTGGCTGAGAAGCTTGAGGGGCGAGACAACTGGATCCACGCCAGCCACTGCAAGAAGCTGCTCAACTACACCAAAGGATGAGGAGTATCTTTGTTTATTTATATTTTAGCTTGGTGTATTCTCCAACTAGCTAAGAAAGCGAACAGGACCAATTGCTGGGTCTACTCTGAATCTCAACCGAGCTTTAGTACCCCAGCGATGACAGCGGTATATGCTATATATGATGTTCATATTGGTATGAGGAGTTTTGACAAACTAGAAATGTACTGTTTGACAAGTGTCTGTTTGGAGTTTTTTTTACTAGAGGGTAAAATGTGTTATAGTTATTAGGTTTTGGTAGCCCAACTAGGTAGCCCACAAGTGTGCTTCAGCTTTAGTTTGGTATTCATGCGGATCTACAGCTTATAAGGTAATTCCCACTAATGCAAGAGGTTTGTGCGTCCTGGTGAAACTCATCCCAGCATCTTATGTCACGGCCGATCGTGAGGATCTGATGGCATGAGGGTAAGAATGGCAGGGACAGCTAGAAGGGAATTGTTCACCAACCCCGACCACGTCTGGGCATGGTTTCCTGCTTGTACACGATGGGGGCTTGAGCTTATGAAACTATTGAACAATTTCTCATCCAGTGTGGATGGGATGTTCAATTTAACTGTTGAAGCTACAAGGAAGATCCCACAGGAACAACGGTAGATCAAGACCCTTCTATTAAAAGATGGCCCATGATTATCTGTTGGCATCCAAGGGGGGGTTTCTGTGAATTCATAGGTAAAGATTGTTGTACCTGGATCGGGCACACTAGTGACAAATTTCAGGCCCATATGGATAAGGTTAGATCCTTGTAAGGCAAAGCCAGAGCTATAGCTAGTGAAGGTTGGAATCCTTTTAAGGGTCTGGGAATCTTTGGGGATTTTTTTATATTTCAGCAGATCATGGTTGAAGGAAGTAGAGATATATATACTCATGTTGTTTTTGTTTCTATTCCTTCTATATGCCGTGATGAGGTGCTACTGTTGCCTGATTGGACGAGTGAACAGAGCCCGAGCAGATGACCACATCTTCCTCGCTGAGATGAGACGCCCCGAAGCCCAACCCACGTACAAGGTACAGAGGATCCCAGACCAACCGGCTTTCCTGTCCTCCTCTAAGTCATCCCTCCTGAAGAACAGAGTCTACAAGTCAAGCCGTGTTATGAACTCATATGGACTGTAAGGACTGATTCATTTCCAGGTGTAAGAAAAACATCAAGGTTCATCAAGGGACACATGGGAGCATATGACAAAGAGGAGGAACTGTTGTGGAAATTTTTATTAATGTATGTTGTCAGATGTCCCCCAGCGTCAGTTTTGCTGTAATAAGCTCATGCGAGCATGTTCGCACATACAGACGTTGGTGGAAGACCATTGGCTGCGGAAACCTTCCCGTAGACATGGCAGATCTGTTTAAGGATGTTTGCGTATGCTTCACCAAGAGACTGGCCACCTCATGGCGACTGCAATAATGCTCCTAGTAAGCAGATCTGCGTACATGGGAACCATAGCATAACCATACAAAATGATGGCCCACTGAGCCATGATAGAGTACAGCTGACGTCATTGGTAGCAGTGGGAATGTGCACACGGTCGTGTTCAGAGCCATGTAAGTAGTGTTCAAATTGTGAGACACTTTATGAGAGAAGAGAGGAGGAGGAGACACAACTCCAATGAGGCAGGATGTCCTCTAGGGGCAGATTAAGGGCAGCCACCCTATTGCATTACACTGCAGAGCTCCGCAGGTGCAGGGGCGCTGCTGACTCCCCGCTGACTTTTAAAAGTTCCTTGGTGTGGGCCTTTTTTGAGACGTGTGCAGCAGATAGCACCGTTGCTGTTTGCAACCTATGTCTGAAGCGGATCAAGCATGGCCAGAACAGCAGCCACTTGGGCACCACATGCTTGACCAGACATATGACGACCTGCCATGCAGTCCGTTGGCAGCAGCACTTGAAAGACCCACATGAAAGAAAAAGACGGACTTCTCCTTGCTCCTCATCTGGGATCTCCAACCCCACTATACCTCCAGTCCTCTCAAAAACCTGCACTGAGAGGAATGAAGGTATAGCAATAGGTTAGAAATCAAAAGGAAGAACTCCGGACAGCCGCACACTGGGAAAATAAAATCCAAAGGGTTTATTTAAAAGCAGAAAAACACTACAACCAAAACACGGCAAAAAGGGGGGTACAGAGCTGACGCGTTTCGCACTGTATTTCAGTGCTTACTCATAGCAATAGGTGTCCCAAGTACTTGCAGGCAGCCAATCTGCTAGCAGTACACCACCATCTGATTTTAGCAGGCAAATTTCCTACCCCAGTTGCTGAACCGTAAAAAGAAATTTGGTCCTAGCCATCCACATGCTCAGCATCTGAATTCTAGCTTGGCCAAATTGCTAGCACTGCAACTGCTGCCTTTTCAGCTGGTGGACTCTGCCCCCTTTCGTTCATTTGTGGAATGTGCTGTACTTCAGTGGTAGATTCCAAAACGCCATTTCTTTTCACGGAAGGCCATTCCTGCTCTCTACCGGCATGTGGAGGACAATGTTTTGGCCTCGTTGGACAGGGCGGTCAGCAGAAAGGTGCATATTACCGCTGACTCATGGTCCAGCAGGCATGGGCAGGGACGTTACCTTTCCTTCACGGTGCACTGGGTAACTGCTGGCAGTTGGGAAAGATGCAGGACAGGGTTCAGTATTGTTGGAGCTTGTTCAGCCACCACGCCTCCAAAATGCTAGAGGTGAATCTGCCACAGCTCTCTCCTCCACCCACTCCTCTTCTTCTTCCTCTATGCCCTCTTCTGCAGATTTTTCCTCTGAACCAGCGGTACTCCGTAAGAGGCCACAAGGATGGTGAGCAGCGACAATGCATGCGTCAGCTGGACAACGTGTTGCTAAGACTTCGTTCAGTCGGTAGAGAAGGTGGCTGGCTGACTGATGCCTTTAAACAATTTTTAAGTCCTCAGCGCCAAGGTCTGATCAGTTCAAGCAACCATCGCCAGCGTCTGTATTACATGGTGCAGGAATATCTAGGGGCAAGAGCAGACTTGGAGACCTTTCCAACAGACCATCCACTGGGTTACTGGGTTTTGAGGATGGACCACTGGCCAGAACTTGTTCAATATGCAATTGAGCTACTGCCTGTCCTGCATCCAGCGTTCTTTCTGAACGCACATTCAGTGCTGCTGGAGGGTTTGTATTGGATCATAGAGTGCACCTGTCCACAGACTCCGTTAATATGCTCATAAAAATGAATTAGTCTTGGATCAGAAGCTATCAAGCACCTGATGCTGATGTAACTGATTGAATTTTCTGTGGATGTGGGATCTCTTGAAGATTGCCTATGCTGACTATCCTATTCCTCCTCAATCTTGATGACGCTTGCTTATATATAATATTTTTGTTCTTTTGCCCCGGTTTAACAGGGGCATGTAATTAAAATTTTTGATCTAATATTTCACAGCAGGGCCCGTTCCTGCGCCCAGTATCTGTGAGGGCTTACAGTGTTGTGGCCCGCCACCACCACCACCCAAGGCCCAATGTTTCTGCCTCTGTTTAACAGGGGCATGTAATTACAATTCTTGATGTGATATTTCAATGCAGGGCCTGCTCCTGCACCCAACAAGAGTATCTGTGAGGGGTTACAGTGTTGTGGCACCACCACCACCACCCAAGGCCCAATTTTTCTGCCCCTATTTAACAGGGGCATGTAATTACAATTCTTGATATAATATTTCATAGCAGGGCCCGTTCCTGCACCCAACAAGCGTAACTGTGAGGGCTTACAGTGTTGTGGCACCACCACCACCATCACCAAATGCCCAGTTTTTCTGCCCCTGTTTAACAGGGGCATCTAATTACAATTCTTGATATAATATTTTACAGCAGGGCCCGTTCCTGCGCCCAACAAGATTAACTGTGAGGGCTTACAGTGTTCTGCTACCACCACCACCACCACCAATGGCCCAGTTTTTCTGCCCCTGTTTAACAGGGGCATCTAATTACAATTTTTGATATAGTATTTCACAGCAGGGCCCGTTCCTGTGCTCACCAAGATTAACTGTGAGGGCTTACAGTGTTCTGGTACCACTACCACCAAAGGCCCAATTTTTCTGCCCCTGTTTAACAGAAGGCGACGAGAACTAACGAGCGCAGCCGAGATACACAGGACATCCAGCTCCGTATCTCGGCGGCGCCATTTTTAAAGTCTGCAAATGACACTGGGCAAGGCTGCAATGACAAGGCTGCAGATGGACACTGACAAGGCTGCAGATGGATACTGACAAGACTGCAGATGGACACTGACAAGACTGCAGATGGACACTGACAAGGCTGCAGATGGACACGGTCAAGGCTGCAGATGGACACTGATAAGGCTGCATTGATGGGCATTTAAATTTAAAGTTTTTTTCCTTAAAATTCCCTCCTAAACTTGTTATAAGTGGGCGCGTGTTATACGATGATAAATACAGTATATTGCCGGGACCCGTCAATACATTACACCCGCAAGCAGTTTTAAATTACTTTTTTCCTTTAGAAATTTCATTTTGCTGTGGTATTGTTCTAAACACCAGAAAACTGCGCCACTTCACAGGCATACTATAGACACCCCCAGGCACGATATTTAAAGGAATATTTAATTGTTATTGTTTTACTTTAAGTATCATTGAAATCACTGCTCCCAACTTGCATTGATACATGTCCCCTGAGGCAGGACACGGGTCCCCAAACACTTTTTATGGC
This sequence comes from Lithobates sylvaticus, assembly GCA_028564925.1. NCBI lineage: Eukaryota > Metazoa > Chordata > Amphibia > Anura > Ranidae > Lithobates > Lithobates sylvaticus. Next base: position 209,627,239 of record CM053033.1, on the reverse strand, counting down.
AATAACTTGCATATAAGCCTTTAAAATTAGCACTTTTGATTTTTCACGTTCGTGTCCCATAGACTTTAACGGTGTTCAGGCTGATCGATACTTGTTAGCTTTGTCACACTTCTCTGGACTTTCCCCAGTTCCAGCACATCCTTCCTGAGACTGATGACCAGAACTGGCTGGCATACTCCAGCTGTGGCTGGATTAAAGTCTTGTAAAGTGGCAGAATTATAGTTTTGTATCTTGAGTAAATACCCTTTTTAATGCATGCTAATATTCTGCTTGATTTGCTTGCTGCAGTTTGACATTACATGCCGTTGCTGAGTCTGTGATCTACTAGGACCCCCAGATATTTTTCCATCCTGGATTCCGCAAAAGGTTCTCCCCCTAGCAAGTAACTTAGGCTCATATGTTTAGCCCCCAACTGCATTATTTTACATTCTTCAACATTAAACCTCATTTGCATGTAGTTTCCAACCCTTTTATTTTATTCAGGTCTTCTTGTAAAGTTTCTACATCCTGCTGTGAAGTTATTACCCTGTTTAGCTTTCTATCGTCAGCAGACATTGAGATTGAACTATGTATACGAACCTCTATGTAATTTATGAATAAATTAAAGTGATTGTAATTGACCACCTTGTAAAACAGCCCATTCAGTTTAAAATAAAAATGAAAGGCAAAACATTTTTGTATAGATTCAAAAAGACATTATAAGTACCATTTTCCCTTTTTTATAAGTGATCACATTCCCTCTGTTCTCAGCTGCATAAGAACTGGGAGAGGAGAAGCAGCAGCACACTGAGCTTCCCAGTGAGTGGATGTGCAGCGGGGGCGTGTCAGAACAAATCTGACCATTGAAGGAGAGTACACTGAGCTCCCCGGATAGCTAGAGAACTGACCACATTGTGCTCTCCTGTTAAGTGTGGTCAGTTTTTAATAGGAAAGCAAGGGGACTAGCAGAAACACCTGGAATTTCACATAAAGGAAGCAATACAAAGAGAACAGGAGTAGAGGTCGACCGATATATCGGCCGATATTTGGCGTTTTTTAATTAATCAGCATCGGCCGATTCTGCTGATAAAAAAGGCCGATTATAACTTCAGCCGTGACTTGCAAAAGACTTCTGTAATAGAAGTCAATGCAAGTTGCCTCAGTCTTCCCCTTCTCCTCTCTGGGCATTCTGCCAAAAAAGACCAAAGTGTTACAATGATTACAATGTTTACACTTAATGAATAAACTCAAGGCTGTGTGGAGAAGTTCTCAGTTTAACCATTTAAAGACTAAATCTTTTCTGACACTTGTTGCTTACAAGTAAAAATCCTGTATTTTCTCCTAGAAAATCACTTGGAACCCCCAACAATTATATATGTTTTTTTAACAGAGACCCTAGGGAATAAAATAGCGGTTGTTGCAATATTTTATGTCACACGTATTTGCGCAGCGGTCTTTCAAACGCATTTTTTTTGGAAAAAAATACACTAATGATTTTAAAACGAAAACTAAAACAGTAAAGTTTGCCGTTTTTTTTTTTTTTTTTTTTTTTTTTTCGTCCTAAAGTTTTGATTACCTATTTTTGTGTATTTAATATATAGTTTTTTTTTAAAAATTATACATACAAGTGAACTGATTGGAGGTTTGTTTTGTTTAATAAATGTTTAAATGTAGGAAATTTTTTGTATCACTTAAAGCTGCTTTCACACTGGAGCGGGCAGCATTGACGGTAAAACGCTGCTAGTTTTAGCGACGCTTTACTGTCATTTTAGCGACGCTATTCGGCTGCTAGTGGGGCACTTATAGCCCAGCTAGTGGTCGAGGAAGGGGTTAAATGCGCCCGTGAATCGCCGCTGCCAAATCGCATTGCAGGCGCTTCAGCAGCGGTGCCCATTCATTTCAATGGGCAGGAGTGGTGGGGGAGCAGTTAACACCGCTCCAAAGATGCTGCTTGCAGGACTTTTTTTTTTAAGGTCCTGTCAGCGCATCGCTTCAGTGTAAAAGCACTCGGGCTTCCACACAGACTGCAGGGGAGACGTTTTGCAGGCAGTTTACAGGCACTATTTTTAGCCCAAAAGCGCCTGAAAAACGCCCCAGTGTGAAATCTCATTAGATTTTATGAGATGAAGGGAAAAAATAAAAAAAATTAAAAAAATCGGCCTAACATATCGGCCCAAAAAAATCGGCATCCTATATCGGCCATCGGCCGCCGCGATTTCTAAATATCGGCATCGGCATCGGCCAGAGAAAAACCCATATCGGTCGACCTCTAAACAGGAGACTTCCTCATACAAGTACATGGTACAGCAGGCATATATCAGGGATATGAAGTGTTGGGGTAACAAACGCTTTAACAAATGCTTTAGACATAATCGGTCCCAGGACAGAGCCATAGGTCACTCCACTTACCACTCCAAACCAGTCTGAGTACACACTATTTATCACCACCCTTTGGACACGCCCCTGTAACCAGTTTTCTATCCAGGTATTACACTATCGTCAATGCCAACAGACCTCAATTTGTAAATGAAGCACTTATGGGCAGCTGTTTCACATGCTTGGGCACAATCCAGATACACCGCATCCACAGTCCTTCCTTTAGATAACAGCTCACTTCCTCGTAGAATGTTACAGATTGGTCTGTCAAGAATGATCCTTCATAAATCCATGATTTGTATTTTATTTTTATTTTACACACTTATTTCACACTGAGCGCAGGAGGTGTTTTTTGTATACACAGAATGTATGGGAGTGCCTATCTGTAAGCAAGTCTGTAGAAGAAAACAGGCTTTGTGCTTGACTTGTGATCACACATCCAGCCAGCAACTAATGGCTGTCAACAACTTAACACTCGGGCTTTAGTTTATCCTGTTTGGTCAACAGTGAACGATGCAGCGACTGGCTGTTTGAGGGCTTCCAGAATTCGCAATATGCCTCTAATTGTATGTTAATTTGTACAGCGGCATCTCCTGTCGTGACAGGTAATACGTTATGATTTGGAGGGAATGAGCCTTTTAACATTCAGTTCAGCGGCGATCACACTCTGCGGGTCTCAATATTTGCATTTTTATGTCCCCTCTTCTGGTTTTTAATTCTGTTTCTCGTTCCCTCGCATGCCAGGATGCAGCCACTCTGACCTGGTGGGGGGGCTCCCATCTGGCTACTCCATTTTACCTGATTAGGCAGCTCTAGGAAATAAAGGGCTGTGGCAATATCACAATGCTTTAATGTCGTACTAAAAATTGGAACCAGGTGAGTATAGTAACAAAAATGTAAAATAGGTTACCGCAAGTCCTTGGCTCCTGACAAATGTTCAGGAGGATGGCAACCCAAGAGTGACAGCAGCAAGGAATCTAAATAGAAGGGTTTTTAAGGGAAGTTTCATTCTTTCCTTTCCTTTTTCCTTTCTCCTTTCCCTTTTCCCTTCATTTACTTTTTCAGTTCTACCTTCCCTTCCTTTTTCCTTTTTCCTTTCCTTTCCTTTTTCCTTTCCTTTCTCCTTTCCCTTTTCTCTCTCCTTTCCTGTTTCCTTTCCTTTCTCCTTTTCTTTTTTCCTTTTTCTTTTTTCCTTTTTCTTTTTTCCTTTTCTTTTTCCTTTGCTTTTTCATTTCCTTTCCTTTCTCATTTCCTTTCCCTTTTTCCTTTTCTCTCTCCTTTCCTTTTTCTTTTCCCTTTTTCCTTTTCTCTCTCCTTTCCTGTTTCCTTTCCTTTCTCCTTTTCTTTTTTCCTTTTCTTTTTTCCTTTTCTTTTTTCATTTTCTTTCTCCTTTGCTTTTTTATTTCCTTTCCTTTCTCATTTACTTTCTCTCTCCTTTCCTTTCCTTTCTCCCTTTTCTTTTTTCCTTTTCTTTCTCCGTTGCTTTTTCATTTCCTTTCCTTTCTCATTTTCTTTTCTCATTTCCTTTCTCATTTCCTTTCCTTTTTCCTTTCCTTTTTCTCTCTCCTTTCCTGTTTCCTTTCCTTTCTCCTTTGCTTTTTTCCTTTTTCTTTGTTCCTTTTCTTTTTTTCTTTTCTTTTTTCCATTTCTTTCTCCTTTGCTTTTTCATTTCCTTTCTCATTTCCTTTCTCATTTCCTTTCCCTTTTCCTTTCCATTTTTTCTTGTTCCTGTTCTACTACTCTCTGAAAAAAAAAATCACCTCAGAATGCTAAAAGAGGCCTAACATGCGAGGAACTGTATCTTTATGACATATGCTAATAGTGATACAATGTTTTATAGAACTCAGAGTCAGCACAGCAGTCCCTCATCCCTTCAATTAGTTTCAATCAGACAAAGGCAAAGCAAAAAAAAAACGTTATATATTGTGCTGTCTTTTTAGGAAAACCCATAGTGCTGACGTCATCCTTTGTCATTCATGTTTGTTTGTTAAACAAAGACTGTATGTAGTAAAAAGGAGTTATAACAGCAGTTTGAAAAGATTGAAAAGTAAATAAATAAATAAAATTGACCCAAAACCATAATATTTTCCATTTATTGGTATGATTCTGCCACAGAAATCCATATTCGAACATTAAAAAAAACGCTACTTGCATGGTTACTAAATGGATAGCATTCTTGCGTGAAATTGGTTCCTAGCAGGATAGATTATATTTGTATGTTTGATTCACGTTTGAGGGCATATCCTAAGTCTAGGTTTAAGCCTAAGAAAAAGTATACTTGATTTGACAGCCTGTTGGCAGATCATCTAGCTTTTGAAAGGTTTTTATTTCAGTGGCTTAGTGCTTAGAAGTTCTGCTCTGTAATACTGGGGTCGTTGGTTGAAGTTCTGGCTAGCACACTATCTGCATGGGCCTTAGACTGATAGCAACATGAGGGCAAGGACTTATAAGGTGCTATAAATACCTTTAATGAATAAGTGAATGGCATTTGAGACGTCCATGCACCAGCTTTTTGAAGACTTTTTTTTACATACATTTTAGGTATGTTCTATTACAAAAGTTGATAGGCTCTATGAAAGACAAGTTCTCTAAACTGCACTGATCCTTTACAAATAAACAATGATGGTTTGGGATCAATGTTTTATTTTTTTTTTTACGTTCATACATTTTACATACATACACAACAAACATGGTTTACATGAAAACATTTTATATTTAAAAGATTCTAGTATGCACAAAATAGGTTAGCTGACAAGACATCAGAGCAACTTGCTTTGAGGCTTTGTTTGTGTAATTGAAGCCTCCAGCTATTTGATAAAGTATAAGGCACTCTAATGATAACTAAACAATGGGGCTTCTTTTGACCCAGCTCACATTATAAAAAGAAAAATCGGCTGGATAGTAGATTACATGAAATGAGTATCCTATATTTCATATTAACCTAACAAAAAATATATATATTTTTAAAGTAGAACTTGAGTAACCAAAAAAAAGTTAGCCCAGCTAAAATAGGCATTAAAAAAAAAAAAAAAATTAAGAAATAAAAACAAAAACGTTGCAGTAATTCTTTTCCAAACCTAGATTTAGTCAAAGGTTGAATCAGCATCAGTGTTATTCAACCTGCTTCTACTAAGCACAGGTTGTCATGCTTTATTATGCCAACCTGGGCTCAAGGTACTATTGCACTTGATGGGGCTCATGTATCATTACATGAGCAACGCTCAGTCCAAAAAGAGCAGCCCACTGCCATCACTAGAAGAGAAGAGGAACAGCCTGCAATGTCACCACCCTGGACAGAAAGTCCTCAGAAAATGGGCTAGTCTCAGGGAGGAATGGGGCACAAATGCTTGAGTTCTGCTTTAAATGTATAGCTTGGTCATAATAAAGAAAATACAGTATTGAAAAGCGATTTCTCAGCACAGTAAAGCATGGACACATGAATGGATGGGGGAGTTTGCTTTGAATAATAAACATGAATTAAATAGAGTTTTTGGTTTGTGGTGCTCAGATGTAGTGTAGTTCCACCTTGACTTTTGAGCAAATCAACTCTAGGTTGTGTGTATTATTCATAATAGAGAAAATACAGTATACACATTGACTGTTTTTAATCCTTATGCCCGATAGCATTAGTAAATAGATGGGAATGTAAATTATATTGACTTGTATTACCTTTTTATTTTTACATTTCTTAATTTGTTTGATGCCAATGGCCCTGTGGGCAATGATCAGATATTTTGGTGTATGTACAGGAAGCAGTGTGGTTGGTGCCAAAGGGGAGATGGCATGAGTTTCTATCAGGATTGTGCAGTAATAATCATTAGGGATGGTCGCGATGTTCGAATCGAATGTATGGGGCTTTTGTGGCAAATTTGAGCTCTGCAGAGCACCCCATAATGCACTGTGAAATCAAAGTGCATTGA
>CM053033.1:209567894-209620487 GCA_028564925.1 Lithobates sylvaticus | reverse complement strand
CTAAAGGAAAAACCTTTCAAAAGCTTGATGATCTGCCAACAGGCTGTCAAATCAAGTATACTTTTTCTTAGGCTTAAACCTAGACTTAGGATATGCTCTCAAACATGAATCAAACATACAAATATAATCTATCCTGCTAGGAACCAATTTCACGCAAGAATGCTATCCATTTAGTAACCATGCAAGTAGCATTTTTTTTAATGTTCGAATATGGATTTCTGTGGCAGAATCATACAAATAAATGGAAAATATTATGGTTTTGGGTCAATTTTATTTATTTATTTACTTTTCAATCTTTTCAAACTGCTGTTATAACTCCTTTTTACTACATACAGTCTTTGTTTAACAAACAAACATAAATGACAAAGGATGACGTCAGCACTATGGGTTTTCCTAAAAAGACAGCACAATATATAACGTTTTTTTTTGCTTTGCCTTTGTCTGATTGAAACTAATTGAAGGGATGAGGGACTGCTGTGCTGACTCTGAGTTCTATAAAACATTGTATCACTATTAGCATATGTCATAAAGATACAGTTCCTCACATGTTAGGCCCCTTTTAGCATTCTGAGGTGAATTTTTTTTCAGAGAGTAGTAGAACAGGAACAAGAAAAAATGGAAAGGAAAAAGGAAAGGGAATGAGAAAGTAAATGAGAAAGGAAAGGAAATGAAAAAGCAAAGGAGAAAGAAATGGAAAAAAGAAAAAGGAAAAAAAGAAAGGAAAAAAAGAAAAGGAGAAAGGAAAGGAAATAGGAACGGAGAGAGAAAAGGAAAATGGAAAGGAAATGAGAAAGGAAGGGAAATGAAAAAGCAATTAAGAAAGAAAAAGAAAAAAGAAAAGGAGAAAGGAAAGGAAACAGGAAAGCAGAGAGAAAGTAAATGAGAAAGTAAATGAGAAAATAAATGAGAAAGGAAAGGAAATGAAAAAGCAAAAGGAGAAAGAAAATGAAAAAATAAAAAGGAAAAAATAAAAGGAGAAAGGAAAGGAAACAGGAAAGGAGAGAGAAAAGTAAAAAGGGAAAGGAAAAAGGGAAAGGAAATGAGAAAGGAAATTAAATGAAAAAGCAAAGGAAAAAGAAAAGGAAAAAGAAAAAAAGAAAAAAAGGAAAAAAGAAAAGGAGAAAGGAAAGGAAACAGGAAAGGAGAGAGAAAAGGAAAAGGGAAAGGAGAAAGGAAAAAGGAAAGGAAAGTAGAAAGGAAAAAGGAAGGGAAGGTAAAACTGAAAAAGTAAATGAAGGGAAAAGGGAAAGGAGAAAGGAAAAAGGAAAAAGGAAAGGAAAGAATGAAACTTCCCTTAAAAACCCTTCTATTTAGATTCCTTGCTGCTGTCACTCTTGGGTTGCCATCCTCCTGAACATTTGTCAGGAGCCAAGGACTTGCGGTAACCTATTTTACATTTTTGTTACTATACTCACCTGGTTCCAATTTTTAGTACGACATTAAAGCATTGTGATATTGTCACAGCCCTTTATTTCCTAGAGCAGCCTAATCAGGTAAAATGGAGTAGCCAGATGGGAGCCCCCCCACCAGGTCAGAGTGGCTGCATCCTGGCATGCGAGGGAACGAGAAACAGAATTAAAAACCAGAAGAGGGGACATAAAAATGCAAATATTGAGACCCGCAGAGTGTGATCGCCGCTGAACTGAATGTTAAAAGGCTCATTCCCTCCAAATCATAACGTATTACCTGTCACGACAGGAGATGCCGCTGTACAAATTAACATACAATTAGAGGCATATTGCGAATTCTGGAAGCCCTCAAACAGCCAGTCGCTGCATCGTTCACTGTTGACCAAACAGGGTAAACTAAAGCCCGAGTGTTAAGTTGTTGACAGCCATTAAATGCTGGCTGGATGTGTGATCACAAGTCAAGCACAAAGCCTGTTTTCTTCTACAGACTTGCTTACAGATAGGCACTCCCATACATTCTGTGTATACAAAAAACACCTCCTGCGCTCAGTGTGAAATAAGTGTGTAAAATAAAAATAAAATACAAATCATGGATTTATGAAGGATCATTCTTGACAGACCAATCTGTAACATTCTACGAGGAAGTGAGCTGTTATCTAAAGGAAGGACTGTGGATGCGGTGTATCTGGATTGTGCCCAAGCATTTGAAACAGCTGCCCATAAGGCCCATTTCACACTGGGCGGGGAGCGCTGCTTTACCGTCGTTTTAACCGCGGTATTCGACCACTCGCGGTGCGGTTTTACCCCCCGCGAGCGGCCGAAAAAGGGTTAAAGACCCCCGCAGATCGCCGCCGTAGCGGCGCTTTGCGGCAGTATTGCCGCGGTTTTACCGCGGTTTCCCATTCAAATCAATGGGAAGGAGCGGTATAGGAGCGGTGAACACACCGCTCCTATACCGCTCCAAAGATGCTGCTAGCAGGACTTTTTTTTGCCGTCCTGCTAGCGCACCGCTCCAGTGTGAAAGCCCGCCGGCTTTCACACTGGAGTGAATGGGGCAGGATTTTTTCAGGCGGTATACAGGCGCTATTTTTAGCGCTGTACCGCCTGAAAAACGCCCAGTGTGAAAGGGGCCTAAGTGCTTCATTTACAAATTGAGGTTTGTTGGCATTGACGATAGTGTAATACCTGGATAGAAAACTGGTTACAGGGGCGTCTCCAAAGGGTGGTGATAAATAGTGTGTACTCAGACTGGTTTGGAGTGGTAAGTGGAGTGACCTATGGCTCTGTCCTGGGACCGATTATGTCTAAAGCATTTGTTAAAGCGTTTGTTACCCCAACACTTCATATCCCTGATATATGCCTGCTGTACCATGTACTTGTAGGAGGAAGTCTCCTGTTCTCTTTGTATTGCTTTCTTTATGTGAAATCCCAGGTGTTTCTGCTCGTCCCCTTGCTTTCCTATTAAAAACTGACCACACTTAACAGGAGAGCACAACGTGGTCTGTTCTCTAGGGAAAATGGTACTTATAATGTCTTTTTGAATCTATACAAAAATGTTTTGCCTTTCATTTTTATTTTAAACTGAATGGGCTGTTTTACAAGGTGATCAATTACAATCACTTTAATTTATTCATAAATTACATAGAGGTTCGTATACATAGTTCAATCTCAGTGTCTGCTGACGATACAAAGCTAAACAGGGTAATAACTTCACAGCAGGATGTAGAAACTTTACAAGAAGACCTAAATAAAATAAAAGGGTGGGAAACTACATGCAAATGAGGTTTAATGTTGAAGAATGTAAAGTAATGCACTTGGGGGCTAAACATATGAGCCTAAGTTAATGCTAGGGAGAGAACCTTTTGCGGAATCCAGGATGGAAAAATATCTGGGGGTCCTAGTAGATCACAGACTCAGCAACGGCATGTAATGTCAAACTGCAGCAAGCAAATCAAGCAGAATATTAGCATGCATTAAAAAGGGTATTTACTCAAGATACAAAACTATAATTCTGCCACTTTACAAGACTTTAATCCAGCCACAGCTGGAGTATGCCAGACAGTTCTGGTCATCAGTCTCAGGAAGGATGTGCTGGAACTGGGGAAAGTCCAGAGAAGTGTGACAAAGCTAACAAGTATCGATCAGCCTGAACACCGTTAAAGTCTATGGGACACGAACGTGAAAAATCAAAAGTGCTAATTTTAAAGGCTTATATGCAAGTCATTGCCATAAAAAGTGTTTGGGGACCCGTATCCTGCCTCAGGGGACATGTATCAATGCAAAAAAAAAGTTTTAAAAACGGATGCTTTTTTGGGAGCAGTGATTTCAATGATACTTAAAGTAAAACAATAAAAATTAAATATTCCTTTAAATATCGTGCCTGGGGGTGTTATAGACACTACATACTATAGGTATGCCTGTGAAGTGGCGCCATTTTCCGGTGTTTAGAACAATACCACAGCAAAATGAAATTTCTAAAGGAAAAAAGTAATTTAAAACTGCTCGCGGCTGTAATGTATTGACGGGTCCCGGCAATATACCGTATTTATCAGCGTATAACACGCGCCGGCGTATAACAAGTTTAGGGAGGGAATTTTAAGGAAAAAAACTTTAAATTTAAATGCCCATCAATGCAGCCTTGACAGTGTCCATCTGCAGCCTTGACAGTGTCCATCTGCAGCCTTGTCAGTGTCCATCTGCAGTCTTGTCAGTATCCATCTGCAGCCTTGTCAGTATCCATCTGCAGCCTTGTCGGTGTCCATCTGCAGCCTTGTCATTGCAGCCTTACCCCAGTGTCATTTGCAGACTTTAAAAATGGCTCCGCCGAGATACAGAGCCGGATGTCCTGTGTATATCGGCTGCGCTCGTTAGTTCTCGTCGCCTTCTGGCGGCTTTCGGCCTCTCTCGCCGGCTTTTCGGCCTCTCTCGTCAGCTTTCGGCCGTTCTCGGCAGCTCTCGGACATTTTCGGCTGCTCTTGCAGGACTGCGAGAGCCGCAGAGAGCGGCCGAAAGCCGACGAGAGCCGTCGAAAGCCACGAGAATGGCCGAGAGGCTCACAATCGGCGGAGGATCGACATATAACATGCACCCACAATTTCCCCCTGATTTTAAGGGGAAAAGGGTGCGTGTTATACGCCGATAAATACGGTAGATGAAAATCATTGAAAAAAATGGCATGGGTTCCCCCCCAGTCCATTACCAGGCCCTTTGGGTCTGGTATGGACCCAAATAAAAAAAAATGGAAAGGGCCTTAGGTGTTGGTGGTACCAGAACACTGTAAGTTAATCTTGGTGTGCGCAGGAACGGGCCCTGCTGTAAAATACTATATAAACATTTTTTATTACATGCCCCTGTTAAACAGGGGCAGAAAAATTGGGCCTTTAGTGGTAGTGGTACCAGAACACTGTAAGCCCTCACAGTTAATCTTGGTGAGCACAGGAACGGGCCCTGCTGTGAAATACTATATCAAAAATTTTAATTAGCTGTCCCTGTTAAACAGGGGCAGAAAAATTGGGCCTTTGGTGGTGGTGGTACCAGAACACTGTAAGTCCTCACAGTTAATCTTGTTGGGCGCAGGAACGGGCCCTGCTGTGAAATATTATATCAAGATTTGGAATTACATGTCCCTGTTAAACAGGGGCAGAAAAACTGGGCATTTGGTGATGGTGGTGGTGGTGCCACAACACTGTAAGCCCTCACAGTTACGCTTGTTGGATGCAGGAACGGGCCCTGCTATGAAATATTATATCAATAATTGTAATTACATGCCCCTGTTAAACAGGGGCAGAAAAATTGGGCCTTGGGTGGTGGTGGTGGTGCCACAACACTGTAACCCCTCACAGATACTCTTGTTGGGTGCAGGAGCAGGCCCTGCATTGACATATCACATCAAGAATTGTAATTACATGCCCCTGTTAAACAGAGGCAGGAACATTGGGCCTTGGGTGGTGGTGGTGGCGGGCCACAACACTGTAAGCCCTCACAGATACTCTTGTTGGGCGCAGGAACGGGCCCTGCTGTGAAATATTAGATCAAAAATTGTAATTACATGGCCCTGTTAAACCGGGGCAAAAGAACAAAAATATTGTTGGAAGCAAGCATCATCAAGATTGAGGAGGAATAGGATAGTCAGCATAGGCAATCTTCAAGAGATCCCACATCCACAGAAAATTCAATCAGTTACATCAGCATCAGGTGCTTGATAGCTGCTGATCCAAGACTAATTAATTTTTATGAGCATATCAACGGAGTCTGTGGACAGGTGCACTCTATGATCCATTACAAACCCTCCAGCAGCACTGAATGTGCTTTCAGAAAGAACGCTGGATGCAGGACAGGCCAGTAGCTCAATTGCATATTGAACAAGTTCTGGCCAGTGGTCCATCCTCAAAACCCAGTAACCCAGTGGATGGTCTGTTGGAAAGGTCTCCAAGTCTGCTCTTGCCCCTAGATATCCCTGCACCATGTAATACAGACGCTGGCGATGGTTGCTTGAACTGATCAGACCTTGGCGCTGAGGACTTAAAAATTGTTTAAAGGCATCAGTCAGCCAGCCACCTTTTCTACCGTTCTTTCTCTGACTGAACGAAGCCTTAGCAACATGTTGTCCAGCTGACGCATGCATTGTCGCTGCTCACCATCCTTGTGGCCTCCTCAAATGGTGACAGGGCAGTGCATGCATCCTTGATCAGTAGCCACTGGCATGGCAAAAAGAAGCCAAGCTCCCCTGACCCTGTCCTGGTGCAATACTCGCATAGGTACTCATTGATGGCCCTTTGCTGTGTGTGCAGCCGCTGTAGCATTGCCAACGTTGAGTTCCACCTGGTGGGCATGTCACAAATGAGGCGGTTGCTGGGCAGGTTGCATTCCCTTTGAATGTCAGCCAGCCGATCACTGGCATTGTATGACTGGTGGAAATGACCACAGACTTTTCTGGCCTGCCTCAGGAGATCCTGAAAGCCTGGGTACCTGCTCAATAACCGCTGCACCACCAAATTCAAGACGTGTGCCAAACATGGAACATGGGTGAGGTGTCCCTGTCAGAGGGCAGAGAGAAGGTTGGTGCCTTTGTTGCATACAACCATTCCTGGCTGAAGCTGGAGTGGCATCAACCATCTCTGAGGCTGCCCCTGCAGAGCTGACAGAATCTCTACCCCAGTGTGGCTCCTGTCCCCTAAGCAGACCAACTCAAGCAATGCATGGCATCCTTTTGCCTGACTGCTTGCGTAGCCCCTTGAACGCTTACGGAGTACCGCTGGTTCAGAGGAAAAATCTGCAGAAGAGGGCATAGAGGAAGAAGAAGAGGAGTGGGTGGAGGAGAGAGCTGTGGCAGATTCACCACTAGCATTTTGGAGGCGTAGTGGCGGAACAATATCCAACAATACTGAACCCTGTCCTGCATCCTTCCCAGCTACCAGCAGTTACCCAGTGCACCGTGAAGGAAAGGTAACGTCCCTGCCCATGCCTGCTGGACCATGAGTCAGCGGTAATATGCACCTTTCTGTTGACCGCCCTGTCCAACAAGGCCAAAACATTGCCCTCCACATGCCGGTAGAGAGCAGGAATGGCCTTCCATGAAAAGAAATGGCGTTTTGGAATCTGCCACTGAAGTACAGCACATTCCACAAATTAACGAAAGGGGGCAGAGTCCACCAGCTGAAAAGGCAGCAGTTGCAGTGCTAGCAATTTGGCCAAGCTAGAGTTCAGATACTGAGCATGTGGATGGCTAGGACCAAATTTCTTTTTACGGTTCAGCAACTGGGTTAGGGAAATTTGCCTGCTAAAATCAGATGGTGGTGTACTGCTAGCAGATTGGCTGCCTGCAAGTACTTGGAACACCTATTGCTATAACTTCATTCCTCTCAGTGTAGGTTTTTGAGAGGACTGGAGGTATAGTGGGGTTGGAGATCCCAGATGAGGAGCAAGGAGAAGTCCGCCTTTTTCTTTGATGTGGGTCTTTCAAGTGCTGTTGCCAACGGACTGCATGGCAGGTCGTCATATGTCTGGTCAAGCATGTGGTGCCCAAGGGGCTGCTGTTCTGGCCACGCTTGATCCGCTTCAGACATAGGTTGCAAACAGCAACGGTGCTATCTGCTGCACACGTCTCAAAAAAGGCCCACACCAAGGAACTTTTAAAAGTCAGCGGGGAGTCAGTAGCGCCCTGCACCTGCGGAGCTCTGCAGTGTAATGCAATAGGGTGGCTGCCCTTAACCTGCCCCCTAGAGGACATCCTGCCTCATTGGAGTTGTGTCTCCTTCTCCTCTCTTCGCTCATAAAGTGTCTCACAATTTGAACACTACTTACATGGCTCTGAACACGACCGTGTGCACATTCCCACTGCTACCAATGATGCAAGCTGTACTCTATCATGGCTCAGTGGGCCATAATTTTGTATGGTTATGCTATGGTTCCCATTTACACAGATCTGCTTACTAGGAGCATTATTGCAGTCGCCATGAGGTGGCCAGTCTCTTGGTGAAGCATACGCGAACATCCTTAAACAGATCTGCCGTGTCCACGGGAAGGTTTCCGCAGCCAATGGTCTTTCATCAACGTCTGTATGTGCGAACATGCTTGCATGAGCTTATTACAGCAAAACTGACACTGGGGACATCTGACAACATACATTAATAAAAATTTCCACAACAGTTCCTCCTCTTTGTCATATGCTCCCATGTGTCCCTTGATGAATCTTGATGTTTTTCTTACACCTGGAAATTAATTAGTCCTTACAGTCCATATGAGTTCATAACACGGCTTGACTTGTAGACTCTGTTCTTCAGGAGGGATGACTTAGAGGAGGACAGGAAAGCCGGTTGGTCTGGGATCCTCTGTACCTTGTACGTGGTTTGGGCTTCGGGGCGTCTCATCTCAGCGAGGAAGATGTGGTCATCTGCTCGGGCTCTGTTCACTCGTCCAATCAGGCAACAGTAGCACCTCATCACGGCATATAGATGGAATAGAAACAAAAACAACATGAGTATATATACCTCTACTTCCTTCAACCATGATCTGCTGAAATATAAAAAAATCCCCAAAGATTCCCAGACCCTTAAAAGGATTCCAACCTTCACTAGCTATGGCTCTGGCTTTGCCTTGCAGGGATCTAACCTTATCCATATGGGCCTAAAATTTGTCACTAGTGTGCCCGATCCAGGTACAACAATCTTTACCTATGAATTCACAGAAACCCCCCTTTGGATGCCAACAGATAATCATGGGCAATCTTTTAATAGAAGGGTCTTGATCTGCCGTTGTTCCTGTGGGATCTTCCTTTGTAGCTTCAACAGTTAAATTGAACATCCCATCCACACTGGATGAGAAATTGTTCAATAGTTTCATAAGCTCAAGCCCCCTGTACAAGCAGGAAACCATGCCCAGACGTGGTTGGGGTTGGTGAACAATTCCCTTCTAGCTGTCCCTGCCATTCTTACCCTCGTGCCATCAGATCCTCACGATCGTCCACGACATAAGATGCTGGGATGAGTTTCACCAGGACGCACAAACCTCTTGCATTAGTGGGAATTACCTTATAAGCTGTAGACCCGCATGAATACCAAACTAAAGCTGAAGCACACTTGTGGGCTACCTAGTTGTCCCAAAACCTAATAACTACAATATAACACATTTTACCCTCTAGTAAAAAAAACTCCAAACAGACACTTGTCAATAGAACTTAACGGTACATTTCTAGTTTGTCAAAACTCCTCATACCAAAATTAACATCGTATATAGCATATACCGCTGTCATCGCTGGGGTACTAAAGCTCGTTGAGATTCAGAGTAGACCCAGCAATTGGTCCTGTTCACTTTCTTAGCTAGTTGGAGAATACACCAAGCTAAAATATAAATAAACAAAGATACTCCTCATCCTTTGGTGTAGTTGCAGCTTCTTGCAGTGGCTGGCGTGGATCCAGTTGTCTCGCCCCTCAAGCTTCTCAGCCACTCTGTGCAATTTCATTGCACAGAGCAGGTAAGTATAGACCAGTTTGGTATTTTATATACAAATTCATTTATTTTTTTAAATGTACCTTCACCATCACCAAATCCACAAAAGACAGTAATAGTCCATAATGCCACGTACACACGAGCGGATTTTCTGTCGGAAAAATCTTGGATGGTTTTTCCGATGAAATTCCGCTCATACACATGGTTACACAAAAGTTTGCTGAACTTTCGACTGTCAAGAACGCAGTGATGTACAACACTACAATGAGCCGAGAAAATGAAGTTCAATGCTTCCGAGCATGTGTCGAATTGTTTCCGGGCATGCGTATAAATTTTGCGTGTCGGAATTGATACAGACGATCGGAATTTCCGAATGAAACTTTTTCTGACTGAAAAATTGAGAACCTGCTCTCAATTTTTTGCTAGTGGGAATTCAGCCAGCAAAAGTCCGATAGAGCATACACACGGTCGCATTTTCCGACCAAAAGCTCTCATCGGTCTTTTGCTGGCCGAATTTCCGATCGTGTGTCTACGCGGCATTAGAGTCCATTATTTGGCAATAATCCACAAAGGCAATAAGTCAATAAGGCAATAAGTCCATAACTGGCATTTCTAAGTCCATGAGGGTCACAGGCTCCAGACCTTGACTACTTATATGGTATGACATGCAGGTGGTGGTAACCTTGCTGAAAAGTGCAGGAAAAAAATTAACCCTTCCGGCTCAGTTACCCCCAGCTCAGAAAGCCAACCTGAGAACACTGACAGGAAAAATACATTAGCCCTTTTGGAGGCAAGTACCTACATTCAAATCCAACCCAAAAAGGAAGACATGGAGCAGCCATAGTGCACTACCATAGTAATATCCAGTAAGTAATATCCAGTATTTATTGAGTGCGGTTATACTAACAATGCAAAGAAGATTAGACTGCATGCAAAACCATGAAAACAATTAAGGCTCCATGCAGACCAGCGTTTTTTATAAGCTCAAAAAAATGCTAGAAAAAATGCTGGATGAAAAATGCTGATAATAGCATTTTTGGGCCAGCTTCTAGTAGCGTTTTAGTAGATTTTAGAAGCATTTAGGAGCGTTAATGTTTTATTAGTGTTTTTACAATACATGAAAAAAACAAAATGCTCAAAAAAGCTGTAATGCCGCGTACACACGATCGTAATTCCAGCCAGAAAAAGACAGATGAGAGCTTTTCATCGGAAAATGCGAAAGTGTGTAGGCTCCATCGGAATTTAGCTGTCCGAATTTCCGCCAGCCAAAAATTGAAAGCATGTTCTCAATTTTCCAGACGGAAAAGCTTTCTATCGGAAATTCTGATCGTGTGTATGCAATTCCGACACACCAAAAATCACACATGCTCAGATTCAACTACGAGACGGAAGCTATTGGCTACTGGCTATTGAACTTCCTTTTTCTAGTTCCGTCGTACGTGTTGTACGTCACCGCATTCTAAACAATCAGAATTTGGTGTGGCCGTGTGTAGGCAAGACAGCTTGAGCGGAATTCGGTCGGGAAAACCATCAGAGCTTTTTCCGACGAGAATTCCAGAAAAAAATGCTTATAATAGCTTCTAGTGTGCATGGAGCCTCAGTATGCTGCCCAACCAAGCGTGCATGCTGGATAGTGTGGGTGCCAACAAAGCCCCACCCACACTCAGAAGAAGCCAGAAGAAGATGCCAGCACCAGTAAGGGACCCAGTGCTTGGCTTGCAGTTAATGAATGGTGCCGTCTAATTCAATAGGCGAGTTTGACAGACAGTGCTGCCTTTCAAATGCTGCAGTCTGAGTTAAAAATGCTGCGGCTCTGGCATTTGTACAGCCCTGTCCAACTGTATTGTTAGGATTTGGGTGAGTGGCTGATAGGTGGTAAAAACGTCCGCTAGTGTGAAAGAGCCCTAAGTCAGGCACAGCCAAGCAATTAGTATTTTCCTTAGTAGGCCAACATTGGCAGGCTTCATACTTTCTCTTGACAGTGTTACTTTACACTGTGTAAACCAAAGTGTTTATAATGGGTTAAAGCACATATGCCCCACTTAACCTATATACAAGTTTACCAGCAATCTACGGTAAATTGACTGTCTGTCATTATTAGGGATGAGCCGAACACCCCCGGGTTCGGTTCGAACCAGAACCTTCGAACGGACCGAAAGTTCGCGCGAATTTTCGAACCCTATACGTTATAATGGACGCGAACGTTCGAAATCAAAAGTGCTAATTACAACGGCCAATATGCATGTTAATGTCATAAAACAGGTTTGGGGACCCGGGTCCTGCCCCAGGGGACATATATCAATGCAAAAAGAACTTTTAAAAACTAACGTTTTTTCGGGAGCAGTCATTTTAATGATGCATAAAGTGAAAAAAAAAAAGTGAAATTTTCCTTTAAATATGGTACCTGGGGGTGTCTAAAGTATGCCTGTGAAGTGGCATGTGTTTCCCGTGTTTAGAACTGTC
This sequence comes from Lithobates sylvaticus, assembly GCA_028564925.1. Lineage (NCBI taxonomy): Eukaryota > Metazoa > Chordata > Amphibia > Anura > Ranidae > Lithobates > Lithobates sylvaticus. Next base: position 209,608,668 of record CM053033.1, on the reverse strand, counting down.
CTTGCACAAAATGACATTTGTAAAGGAAAAAAAGAAGCCATTTAAAACCACTTGCGGCTTTAGGTTTGATCTTAAGTAGAATCTGAACAGGTACATTATGAAGTGTAGCTCCATCCCAAAAAAATCTATTTTTAAGCTTTTTGGAGAACATAGGGAGGGGTTATCACCCCTGTAACATTTGCTGTCTTTGCACATCTGTTCAGAACATGTCACCTCACTTTCCGTCCCAATGACAAATGTTTTTGGAAAAGTGGGGTTTTAATTGAAACAAGGATTGGTGATAAAGTATCAGTAGAGAGGAGATACCTTTTTCCCAAATTAAATCTAACAGGATAGAATTTCCCTTCCTAGGGGTAGATTTCCTCTCACTTCCTGTTTTCTCTTTCCATTTGCAAGTAGGAGTCGTTTGTAAGTTGGATGTTTGAAAGTAGGGGCCTGGCGTATATACTCTGCAGAAATTTGCCCTATTAGATGTTGGTGTAGCCACAAGACTGGTGGGCACAGGAATGGGCCCTGCTGTGAGTTAATAGATCAAGATTTGTAATTGCTTGCACCTGTTGAACAGGCAGAAAAATTGGGGGTGGTGGTGGTGGTGGTGGACGGTTTTGCCACAAGACTGTAAGCTCTCACAGTTACTCTTGGTGGGCGCAGGAATGGGCCCTGCTGTGAGTTATTAGATCAAGATTTGTAATTGCAAGCACCTGATGAACAGGGCAGAAAAATTGGGCCTTTGGCGGTGGTGGTGGACGGTGTTGCCACAAGACTGTAGGCCCTCATAGTTACTCTTGGTGGGCGCAGGAATGGGCCCTGCTGTGAGTTATTAGATCAAGATTTGTAATTGCAAGCACCTGATGAACAGGGCAGAAAAATTGGGCCTTTGGCGGTGGTGGTGGACGGTGTTGCCACAAGACTGTAGGCCCTCATAGTTACTCTTGGTGGGCGCAGGAATGGGCCCTGCTGTGAGTTATTAGATCAAGATTTGTAATTGCAAGCACCTGATGAACAGGGCAGAAAAATTGGGCCTTTGGCGGTGGTGGTGGACGGTGTTGCCACAAGACTGCAGGCCCTCATAGTTACTCTTGGTGGGCGCAGGAATGGGCCCTGCTGTGAACTATTAGATCAAGATTTGTAATTACTGTTAAACAGGGGCTGAAAAATTGTGCCCACTGGTGCTGGTGCCACAAACAAGGGCTTGTAATTACATTTTTTTTAAAAAATTGTAAGTACCGCCCCTGTTAAACAGGGGCTGAAAAATTGTGCCTTAGCCACAACACTGCAACCCGGCCCTCACAGAGACTGTACTTGGAGCACAGCAGTCACACGTGTTGCGAAGCATTTTTTAAAAAAATTGGTGCCACAACACTGGTGCTGGTGCCACAAACTGCCACCCCTCACAGAGACTGTACTTGGAGCACAGCAGTCACACGTGTTGCGAAGCATTTTTTTAAAAATTTAAGTTGTTTAAAAAATTGTAAGTACACGCCCCTGTTTAACCACTTCAGCCCCGGACCAATTGTCAGCTTAAGGACCAGAGGTCTTTTTTCAATTTCGCACTGCACTACTTTAACTGGTAATTGTGCGGTCATGCAATTTTGTAACGAAACGAAATTTGCGTCCTTTTCTTCCCACAAATAGAGCTTTCTTTTGATGGTATTTGATTGCCTCTGTGATTTTTATTTTTTTGCGATATAAACGGAAAAAGAGCGAAAATTTTGAAAAAAAAAAAAGAGATTTTCTACTTTTTGTTATAAAAAAAATCTAATAAACTCAATTTTAGTCAAACATTTGGGCCAAAATGTATTCAGCCACATGTCTTTAGTAAAAAAAATGCCAATAAGCGTATATTTATTGGTTTGCGCAAAAGTTATAGCGTCTACAAACTAGAGTACATTTTCTGGAATTTACACCGCTTTTAATTTATGACTGCCTATTTCATTTCTTGAGGTGCTAAAATGGCAGAGAAGTACAAAACCCCCCCAAATGACCCCATTTTGGAAAGTAGACACCCCAAGCTATTTGCTGAGAGGCATGTTGAGCCCATTGAATATTTTTTTTTTTAGTCCCAAGTGATTGAATAAAGACAAAAATAAAAAATAATTTTTTTTTTTTCTTCAAAAAGTTGTCACTAAATTATATATTGCTCACACATGCCATAGTTATATGTGGAATTGCACCCCAAAATACATTTTGCTGCTTCTCCTGAGTATGGGGATACCACATGTGTGGGACTTTTTGGGAGCCTAGCCGCGTACGGGGCCCCGAAACCCAAGCACCGCCTTCAGGATTTCTAAGGGTGCAAATTTTTGATTTCACTCCTCACTACCTATCACAGTTTCGAAGGCCATAAAATGCCAAAATAGCACAAAACCCCCCCAAATGACCCCATTTTGGAAAGTAGACACCCCAAGCTATTTGTTGAGAGGCATGGTGAGTATTTTACAGCTCTCATTTGTTTTTGAAAATGAAGAAAGTAAATAAAAAAATTTTTTTTTTTTTTTTTTTTAAATTTTCAAAACTTTGTGAAAAAAAGCGACATCTGAAAAATACTCACAATACCTCTCAGCAAATAGCTTGGGGTGTCTACTTTCCAAAATGGGGTCATTTTGGGGGGTTTTATGCCATCTGGGCATTCCATGGCCTCCGAAACTGTGATTGGCAGTGAGAAGTGAAATAAAAAAATTACTCCCTTAGAAAGCCTGAAGGCGGTGCTTGGTTTTTGGGGTTCCGTACGCAGCTAGGCTCCCAAAAAGTCCCACACATGTGGTATCCCCGTACTCAGGAGAAGCAACAGAATGTATTTTGGGGTGTATTTCCACATATGCCCATGACATGTTTGAGCAATATATCATTTAGTGACAACTTTTTGTAAAAAAAATATATATATATTTTTTTTTTTTCATTATTCAATCTCTTGGGACAAAAAAAAAAAAATATTTAATGGGCTCAACATTGCTCTCAGCAAATAGCTTGGGGTGTCTACTTTCCAAAATGGGGTCATTTGGGGGGGTTTGAACTGTCCTGGCATTTTATGCACAACATTTAGAAGCCTATGTCACACGTCACCCACTCTTCTAACCACTTGAAGACAAAGCCCTTTCTGACACTTTTTGTTTACATGAAAACATATTTTTTTTTTGCAAGAAAATTACGTTGAACCCCCAAACACTATATATATTGTTAAAGCAAAGGCCCTACAGATTAAAATGGTGGGTGTTGCATTTTTTTTTTCCACACAGTATTTGCGCAGCGATTTTTCAAACGCATTTTTTGTGGAAAAAATACACTTTTTTTTATTTTAATGCACTAAAACACACTATATTGCTCAAATTTTTGATGAAATAAAAAATATGATCTTAGGCCGAGTACATGGATACCAAACACGACATGCTTTAAAATTGCGCACAAACACGCAGTGGCGACAAACTACATACATTTTTAAAAGCCTTTAAAAGCCTTTACATGATACCACATTAGATTCACGGAGGAGGTCTACTGCTAAAATTACTGCCCTCGATCTGACCTTCGCGGTGATACCTCACATGCATGCTGCAATTGCTGTTTACATATGACGCCAGACCAACGCTTGTGTACGCCTTTGCGCAAGAGAAGGGGGGCTGGGTTGCTTTTTTTTTTTTTTTTTAGTTTTTTTTTTATTTATTTAGCTTTTTTATTCTATTTTTAAACTGTTCCTTCCATTTTTTTTCTTTGTTATGATTTTTATTGTTATCTCAGGGAATGTAAATATCCCCTATGATAGCAATAGGCAGTGACAGGTACTCTTTTTTTGAAAAAATTGGGGTCTATTAGACCCTAGATCTTTCCTCTGCCCTCAAAGCATCTGACCACACCAAGATTGGTGTGATAAAATGCTTTCCCAATTTCCCAATGGCGCGGTTTATATCCGGGAGGGGGGACATTCCCTCCTACTGCTTGTAAAAGCAGTCTAGAGGCTAATTACCCGCTAGAATTGCTTTTACATGAAAGCCGATCACTGGCTGAAAAGAATGATACCAAGATGATACCTAAACCTGCAGGCATCATTCTGGTATAACCATTCAAAGTCCAGCAACATACTGGACATATATTGTAATCTTTTTCCGCGCTGCAACTGAATGGCGCACCTGAAAACAAAAAAATGCTTAACACTAAAACACAGTAAACAAAATTACATACCTGAAAAGCAAGCATGATAAACATGATAAAACATAATAAAACATTGCAGAATAGAATGGAGTAAAAAAAGAGCAACAATAGAGAGAGAGAGAGAACAATAAAACGACAACTATTTTTGTTTTTTTTATTTTTTTGAGATTCACAGGTAAAAAAGCTCCTGACTGTTAGCGACTGAATCAAAACGCTACCACAAAAAAAATGTTAGCGATCGCAGGGATCAGGCCTGACTCTGCGAACGCTGCAGTTATGTGTGCTTAGTGTTTTGTAAGTGACAGTGATCTATCGATACTGCACTTGGGTGGGCTGGGCTGGGCGGGGGGGGAAAACGCAGGTGCTAGCAGGTATCTGGGCTGATCCCGCTAACAATGCGTTTTTTTGGAACCCTAAACTGCTGGGACGCTAGTATAGATCTGATCAGATCAGATATTGATCTGTTCAGATACTATACCACTAAGGGAGGTGTATGCTTTGCGCGTGGGTGTTTGCGGTACTGGCACTAACCTGGGGCGACGCAGACCTTATTTGACCCTAAAACCTAATTGATATCACCCGCCGGGCGATCAGGGGGTTAAACCGTTATTGGGTAATAAATGGCGGGTGCCCTGACAGTATAAAAAAACAAGCTAACTAACCAGCGTCACCCGTAACAGTAATACAAAAAAAAACTGGTTACCTAGCGACACTAATGCAGGGATCAGAAAAACGATCGCTTAGTGACACTGGCAAAAGGGGGTGAAAGGGTTAACTAGGGGCAATCAGGGGGTTAAACCTTTATTAGGTAATATATGGGGGTACCTGACGCTATATAAAAACCTGACGGGGAACCTAAATAACGAAATAACTAACTGGCTAACCAGCGTCACCAGTGACAGTTATACGGTGATTACTGGTGAAAGGGTTAACTCTAGGGGCAATCAGGGGGTTAAAACCTTTATTTAGGTTGTAATATGGGGGTACCTGACCTATAAAACTATTTATGAACCTATATAAAACATGGCGGTTAAAATAAAAAAAAAATGGTTACCTAGCGACACTAATGCAGCGATCAGAAAAACGATCGCTTAGTGACACTGGCAAAAGGGGGTGAAAGGGTTAACTAGGGGCAATCAGGGGGTTAAACCTTTATTAGGTAATATATGGGGGTACCTGACGCTATATAAAAACCTGACGGGGAACCTAAATAACGAAATAACTAACTGGCTAACCAGCGTCACCAGTGACAGTTATACGGTGATTACTGGTGAAAGGGTTAACTCTAGGGGCAATCAGGGGGTTAAAACCTTTATTTAGGTTGTAATATGGGGGTACCTGACCTATAAAACTATTTATGAACCTATATAAAACATGGCGGTTAAAATAAAAAAAAAATGGTTACCTAGCGACACAATGCAGCGATCAGAAAAACGATCGCTTAGTGACACTGGCAAAAGGGGGTGAAGGGGTTAACTAGGGGCAATCAGGGGGTTAAACCTTTATTAGGGGGGGGTAGGGGGCTACCTAGGACCTAAAACTAACTGCCCTGACAGTTATTACAGTCACACTGACACTAAATGCAGTGATCAGTAAATAAATGATCACTGCAATTAGTGACACTGTGACTGGGGGGGGAGGGGGTGATCTGGGGGGTGATCAGGGGGTGACAGGGGGGTGTTTTGTGTGCCTAACTGTACTGGTGTCAGTGTACTGTTGTGCACTAACCTTAACATGTTCGCCGCTCGGCGTCTCCGGTCACATAGACCGGCGCACCGAGCGTGACATCACTTCCGCCTTCCTGTCTATACAATAGACAGGAAGGGGAAGCTTTTCATTCGCCAGGAGCGATCGCGAGGGGGTGGCCAGAAACCACTGGCCGTCCCCTCGTCCCGGATCGCTCCTGAAGCGATGCCGACCGTCCCCGCCGGCGGAGGGGGGTCCGATCGGACCCCCCAACCGCCTAAAGAATGGCACGTACAGGTACGTGGTTCTGCCTGTACGTGCCATTCTGCCGACGTATATCTACATGGGGCGGTCGGCAAGTGGTTAAACAGGGGCTGAAAAATTGTGCCTTAGGCACTGGTGCTGGTGCCACAACACTGCAACACGGCCCTCACAGAGACTGTACTTGGAGCACAGCAGTCACACGTGTTGCGAAGCATTTTTTTAAAAAATTGTAAGTACACGCCCCTGTTAAACAGGGGCTGAAAAATTGTGCCTTAGGCACTGGTGTGGTGGCATGGATCATTGAGGAGGAGGAAGAGGATAGTCAGTGAACATAAGAGGACAGTCACTCAGCATCAGCATAGGCAGTCTTGAAGGGATGTGACATTAAAAATTATTCGGTTATATCCGCCTCAGGTGCCTGGTAGCTGGTGGTGATCCAAGACTGATTCATTTTGATGAATGTCAGTCGATCAACCGAGGCGGTGGACAGGCGCACCCTATGATCAGTCACAAATCCTCCAGCAGCACTGAATGTGCGTTCGGAAAGAACGCTGGAGGCAGGACAGGCCAGTAGCTCAATTGCATACTGTGCAAGCTCTGGCCAGTGATCCATCCTCAGGACCCAGTAAGCCAGAGGATTTTCGGTGGGAAAGGTGTCCAAGTCTGACCTTGCCCCAAGGTATTCCTGCACCATGTATATCAGACGCTGGCGATGGTTGCTGGAACCGATCATACCTTGGGGCTGCGGACTAAAAAATTGTCTGAACGCATCGGTCAGACGTCCACCTTCCCCACCGCTCCTTCTGCCACTGACCGAAGCCTCAGCAACTCGTCGCCCAGGACCAGGAGTTTGTAGCCTCCCAGTTTCTGGGAACGCGTTGCACAGACCTTTCTGCAAGGCCTCCCTGAGATGTCTCATCCTCTGCTCCCTCTGCGACGGCAAGATAAGGTCCGCAACCTTACCCTTGTACCGCGGATCAAGGAGAGTGGCCAGCCAGTAATGGTCCCTCTCCTTGATCCGAAGAACACGAGGATCCTTCCGCAGGCTTTGCAGGATCAGGGAGGCCATGCAGCGTAGGTTAGCTGAGGCATTCGGTCCGGAGTCTTCTGGGTCACTGAGGATGACATGATCGCCAGCCACCTCCTCCCAGCCACGTACAAGTCCACTGGCTTGTTGGGACTGTACATCATCCCTAAAAGACTGCTGCTGCTGATGCTGAGTGCCAGGCTCCACCTCCATGCTCACACAATCCTCCTCCTCCTCCTCCTCCTCCTCCTCCTCATCCTCTTCCTGTGTGATGGGTGGGACAGAAGGAACACTGTCCGGATAAAGGGGGCCTTGAGAGGCAAGGAAGTCCTCCTCTTCCTGCCTCTGTTCTGCCTCAAGTGCCCTGTCCATTATCCCATGCAGCGTATGCTCCAACAGGTGGACAAGAGGGACAGTGTCACTGATGCATGCACTGTCACTGCTCACCATCCTCGTGGCCTCCTCAAATGGTGAGAGGACAGTGCATGCATCCCTGATCATGCTCCACTGACGTGGGGAAAAAAAACCAAGCTCCCCTGACCCTGTCCTGGTGCCGTAGTCGCAAAGGTACTCATTGATGGCCCTCTGCTGCGTGTGCAGTCGCTGCAGCATGGCCAACGTTGAGTTCCACCTGGTGGGCATGTCAGATATTAGGCGGTTCTTGGGCAGGTTCAGCTCCTTTTGCAGCTCAGTCAGCCGAGCACTGGCATTATAAGATCGGCGGAAATGCACACAGACTTTCCTGGCCTGCCTCAGGACATCCTGTAAGCCTGGGAACCTGCCCAAGAACCGCTGCACCACCAGGTTGAGGACGTGAGCCATGCAGGGCACATGGGTGAGCTGCCCCTGTCGCAGGGCGGAGAGTAGGTTGGTGCCATTGTCAGAAACGACCATTCCTGGCTTAAGCTGACGTGGCGTCAACCACCTCTCGGCCTGCCCCTGCAGAGCTGCCAGAACCTCTGGCCCAGTGTGGCTCCTGTCCCCCAAACACACCAGCGCAAGCACGGCATGGCATCTTTTTGCCTGCGTACTTGCGTAGCCCCTTGTACGCCTACGGAGCACCGCTGGTTCCAAGGACAGAGCACTGGAGGAAGAAGAAGAGGAGGGGGTGGAGGAGAGAGGTGTGTCACAACCAGTAGCAGTAGTCGCGTTTTGGAGGCGTGGTGGCGGAACAACCTCCAACACTACTGCACCTTGTCCTGCATCCCTCCCAGCTGCCAATAGAGTGACCCAATGGGCCGTGAAAGAAAGGTACCGTCCCTGTCCATGCCTGCTGGACCATGAGTCAGCGGTAATATGCACCTTACCGCTGACCGCCCTGTCCAGCGAGGCATGGAAATTGCCCTCCACATGCCGGTAGAGAGACGGAATCGCCTTCCGCGAGAAAAAGTGGCGTTTGGGAACCTGCCACTGAGGAACCGCACATTGAACAAACTCACGGAAGGGGGCCGAGTCTACCAACTGAAAAGGCAGCAGTTGAAGTGCTAGCAATTTAGCAAGGCTAGCATTCAACCGCTGGGCATGTGGATGGCTGGGAGTGTACTTCTTTCTACGGTCCAGCAGCTGGGGCAGGGAAATTTGCCTGCTGCATTCGGACGTCGGTGTACTGCAAGTACTTGGTTGTGACACACCGAATTCTACACCTTCAGTCCTCTCAGAGCAGCTTTCAGAGAGGACTGAAGGTGTAGTGGGGATGGAGATCCCAGCTGAGGAGGAGCAAGGAGAGGTCCGCTTAGTTCTTTGGTGTGGTCTTTTATGTGTGCCTGCCAACGAGCTGCATGGCAGGTCGCCATATGTCTGGTCATGCTTGTCGTGCCCAAGCGGCTGATGTTTTGGCCACGCGAGATACGCTTGAGACAAATATTGCAAATAGCAGTGGTGCGATCTGCTGCACTCGTCTCAAAAAAGGCCCACACCAAAGAACTTTTCTGATAACGTGCAGAGGCAGCGCCCTGCACAGGCGGAGCTCTGCGGTGTTGTACAGTTGCTGTGCTGGCCTCTACCTGGCCTCCAGGGGGCATCCTGCCTCGTTGGACATGTGACGCCGCATCCTCCTCCTCCTCGTCCTCCTCCTCATCCTCTCTCCCTTGAGGCACCCACGTGGAGTCAGTGACCTCATCATCCCCTCCCTCTTCACCACTAGAGCAAACCTGGCAGTAAGCTGCAGCTGGTGGAACTGTACTGCCAGATTCCTCAAGCTGGGTATCGTCATCCGAGCCTTCGAATCGTTGGGCATCCTCCTGGAGCATGTACCCAACACTGTGCTCAAAGAGTTCGGGGGACTCCTCAGGAGGACATGGTGGGTCTAGGGAAGGGGTGGCTGATGATGCTCTGTCAGTACCCTGAGCCTGGGTGAGAGAGGATGAGGAGGATGAGGAGGGCTTGGTCATCCATTCTACCAAGCCTTCAGCATGATGCGGCTCCACATGTCCAGCTGCCGAAAACAAAGACGCGCGTGTCCCATGGCCACGTGCTGATGACGATGCACGACCACGTCCACGTCCACGGCCACGTCCACTAGAAACAGAGCCTGCCTGCCCTGTGTTCTTGGCTCTGCACGCTCTGCCTCCCCTTGGCGGTCTTCCAGCCATTATAGTCGGTAGTCCTGTGGGTGCTGCTGAGAAGAAAATATAGGAGCTCTGTGTGATGCCACTAACACACTAGAAGTCCTATGGGTGCTTCTGCAAAGAAAATAGAGGAGCTCTGTGTGATGCCACTAACACACTAGAAGTCCTGTGGGTGCGTATGCAAAGAAAATAGAGGAGCTCTGTGTGATGCCACTAACACACTAGAAGTCCTGTGGGTGCTGCTGAGAAGAATATATAGGAGCTCTGTGTGATGCCACTAACACACTAGAAGTCCTATGGGTGCTTCTGCAAAGAAAATAGAGGAGCTCTGTGTGATGCCACTAACACACTAGAAGTCCTGTGGGTGCTTCTGCAAAGAAAATAGAGGAGCTCTGTGTGATGCCACTAACACACTAGAAGTCCTGTGGGTGCTTATGCAAAGAAAATAGAGGAGCTCTGTGTGATGCCACTAACACACTAGAAGTCCTGTGGGTGCTGCTGAGAAGAATATATAGGAGCTCTGTGTGATGCCACTAACACACTAGAAGTCCTATGGGTGCTTCTGCAAAGAAAATAGAGGAGCTCTGTGTGATGCCACTAACACACTAGAAGTCCTGTGGGTGCTTATGCAAAGAAAATAGAGGAGCTCTGTGTGATGCCACTAACACACTAGAAGTCCTGTGGGTGCTGCTGAGAAGAATATATAGGAGCTCTGTGTGATGCCACTAACACACTAGAAGTCCTATGGGTGCTTCTGCAAAGAAAATAGAGGAGCTCTGTGTGATGCCACTAACACACTAGAAGTCCTGTGGGTGCTGCTGAGAAGAATATATAGGAGCTCTGTGTGATGCCACTAACACACTAGAAGTCCTATGGGTGCTTCTGCAAAGAAAATAGAGGAGCTCTGTGTGATGCCACTAACACACTAGAAGTCCTGTGGGTGCTTATGCAAAGAAAATAGAGGAGCTCTGTGTGATGCCACTAACACACTAGAAGTCCTGTGGGTGCTTCTGCAAAGAAAATAGAGGAGCTCTGTGTGATGCCACTAACACACTAGAAGTCCTGTGGGTGCTTATGCAAAGAAAATAGAGGAGCTCTGTGTGATGCCACTAACACACTAGAAGTCCTGTGGGTGCTTCTGCAAAGAAAATAGAGGAGCTCTGTGTGATGCCACTAACACACTAGAAGTCCTGTGGGTGCTTATGCAAAGAAAATAGAGGAGCTCTGTGTGATGCCACTAACACACTAGAAGTCCTGTGGGTGCTTATGCAAAGAAAATAGAGGAGCTCTGTGTGATGCCACTAACACACTAGAAGTCCTGTGGGTGCTTATGCAAAGAAAATAGAGGAGCTCTGTGTGATGCCACTAACACACTAGAAGTCCTGTGGGTGCTTCTGCAAAGAAAATAGAGGAGCTCTGTGTGATGCCACTAACACACTAGAAGTCCTGTGGGTGCTTATGCAAAGAAAATAGAGGAGCTCTGTGTGATGCCACTAACACACTAGAAGTCCTGTGGGTGCTTCTGCAAAGAAAATAGAGGAGCTCTGTGTGATGCCACTAACACACTAGAAGTCCTGTGGGTGCTTATGCAAAGAAAATAGAGGAGCTCTGTGTGATGCCACTAACACACTAGAAGTCCTGTGGGTGCTGCTGAGAAGAATATATAGGAGCTCTGTGTGATGCCACTAACACACTAGAAGTCCTATGGGTGCTTCTGCAAAGAAAATAGAGGAGCTCTGTGTGATGCCACTAACACACTAGAAGTCCTGTGGGTGCTTATGCAAAGAAAATATAGCTCTGTGTGTGTGATGGGACTAACACACTTCAAGTCCTATAGGTGCTTCTGGGAACAAAATATAGCTCTGTGTGTGTGATGGGACTAACACACTTCAAGTCCTATAGGTGCTTCTGGGAACAAAATATAGCTCTGTGTGTGTAATGGGACTAACACACTTCAAGTCCTATAGGTGCTTCTGGGAAGAAAATATAGCTCTGTGTGTGTAATGGGACTAACACACTTCAAGTCCTATAGGTGCTTCTGGGAAGAAAATATAGCTCTGTGTGTGTAATGGGACTAACACACTTCAAGTCCTATAGGTGCTTCTGGGAACAAAATATAGCTCTGTGTGTGTGATGGGACTAACACACTTCAAGTCCTATAGGTGCTTCTGGGAACAAAATATAGCTCTGTGTGTGTAATGGGACTAACACACTTCAAGTCCTATAGGTGCTTCTGGGAAGAAAATATAGCTCTGTGTGTGTAATGGGACTAACACACTTCAAGTCCTATAGGTGCTTCTGGGAACAAAATATAGCTCTGTGTGTGTAATGGGACTAACACACTTCAAGTCCTATAGGTGCTTCTGGGAAGAAAATATAGCTCTGTGTGTGTAATGGGACTAACACACTTCAAGTCCTATAGGTGCTTCTGGGAACAAAATATAGCTCTGTGTGTGTAATGGGACTAACACACTTCAAGTCCTATAGGTGCTTCTGGGAAGAAAATATAGCTCTGTGTGTGTAATGGGACTAACACACTTCAAGTCCTATAGGTGCTTCTGGGAAGAAAATATAGCTCTGTGTGTGTGATGGGACTAACACACTTCAAGTCCTATAGGTGCTTCTGGGAACAAAATATAGCTCTGTGTGTGTAATGGGACTAACACACTTCAAGTCCTATAGGTGCTTCTGGAAGAAAATATAGCTCTGTGTGTGTAATGGGACTAACACACTTCAAGTCCTATAGGTGCTTCTGGGAAGAAAATATAGCTCTGTGTGTGTAATGGGACTAACACACTTCAAGTCCTATAGGTGCTTCTGGGAAGAAAATATAGCTCTGTGTGTGTAATGGGACTAACACACTTCAAGTCCTATAGGTGCTTCTGGGAAGAAAATATAGCTCTGTGTGTGTAATGGGACTAACACACTTCAAGTCCTATAGGTGCTTCTGGGAAGAAAATATAGCTCTGTGTGTGTGATGGGACTAACACACTTCAAGTCCTATAGGTGCTTCTGGGAACAAAATATAGCTCTGTGTGTGTGATGGGACTAACACACTTCAAGTCCTATAGGTGCTTCTGGGAACAAAATATAGCTCTGTGTGTGTGATGGGACTAACACACTTCAAGTCCTATAGGTGCTTCTGGGAACAAAATATAGCTCTGTGTGTGTAATGGGACTAACACACTTCAAGTCCTATAGGTGCTTCTGGGAAGAAAATATAGCTCTGTGTGTGTAATGGGACTAACACACTTCAAGTCCTATAGGTGCTTCTGGGAAGAAAATATAGCTCTGTGTGTGTAATGGGACTAACACACTTCAAGTCCTATAGGTGCTTCTGGGAAGAAAATATAGCTCTGTGTGTGTAATGGGACTAACACACTTCAAGTCCTATAGGTGCTTCTGGGAAGAAAATATAGCTCTGTGTGTGTAATGGGACTAACACACTTCAAGTCCTATAGGTGCTTCTGGGAACAAAATATAGCTCTGTGTGTGTAATGGGACTAACACACTTCAAGTCCTATAGGTGCTTCTGGGAAGAAAATATAGCTCTGTGTGTGTAATGGGACTAACACACTTCAAGTCCTATAGGTGCTTCTGGGAAGAAAATATAGCTCTGTGTGTGTAATGGGACTAACACACTTCAAGTCCTATAGGTGCTTCTGGGAAGAAAATATAGCTCTGTGTGTGTAATGGGACTAACACACTTCAAGTCCTATAGGTGCTTCTGGGAACAAAATATAGCTCTGTGTGTGTAATGGGACTAACACACTTCAAGTCCTATAGGTGCTTCTGGGAAGAAAATATAGCTCTGTGTGTGTAATGGGACTAACACACTTCAAGTCCTATAGGTGCTTCTGGGAAGAAAATATAGCTCTGTGTGTGTAATGGGACTAACACACTTCAAGTCCTATAGGTGCTTCTGGGAACAAAATATAGCTCTGTGTGTGTGATGGGACTAACACACTTCAAGTCCTATAGGTGCTTCTGGGAAGAAAATATAGCTCTGTGTGTGTGATGGGACTAACACACTTCAAGTCCTATAGGTGCTTCTGGGAACAAAATATAGCTCTGTGTGTGTGATGGGACTAACACACTTCAAGTCCTATAGGTGCTTCTGGGAAGAAAATATAGCTCTGTGTGTGTAATGGGACTAACACACTTCAAGTCCTATAGGTGCTTCTGGGAAGAAAATATAGCTCTGTGTGTGTAATGGGACTAACACACTTCAAGTCCTATAGGTGCTTCTGGGAAGAAAATATAGCTCTGTGTGTGTAATGGGACTAACACACTTCAAGTCCTATAGGTGCTTCTGGGAACAAAATATAGCTCTGTGTGTGTGATGGGACTAACACACTTCAAGTCCTATAGGTGCTTCTGGGAAGAAAATATAGCTCTGTGTGTGTGATGGGACTAACACACTTCAAGTCCTATAGGTGCTTCTGGGAAGAAAATATAGCTCTGTGTGTGTAATGGGACTAACACACTTCAAGTCCTATAGGTGCCTCTGGGAACAAAATATAGGAGCTCTGCCTGCCTGCCACGAACACACTACAAGTCCTATAGGTGCTTCTGGTAACAAAATATAGGAGCTCTGCCTGCCTGCCACGAACACACTACAAGTCCTATAGGTGCTTCTGGTAACAAAATATAGGAGCTCTGCCTGCCTGCCACGAACACACTACAACTCCTATAGGTGCTTCTGGTAACAAAATATAGGAGCTCTGCCTGCCTGCCACGAACACACTACAAGTCCTATAGGTGCTTCTGGTAACAAAATATAGTAGCTCTGCCTGCCTGCCACGAGCACACTACAAGCCCCTCTTTCTCAATCAATCTTTGTAACTGAATCTATCTAACTCAATCTCTGTAAGTGAATCTCTCTAACTATCTAAATGCAGCAGAGTGTCACAGAATCAGCCTGCTCAATCTGCGCCGGAACAGCATGTGACCGGCGCAGACGGCGTGGCGGCGTTTTATAGGGGGGGCGTGTACTACAGCCCCTGAGCTGTAATTGGCTACAGGCGTCCTGCCTGTAGCCAATTATGGCTCTTCGAGTTTCCGGGGCTGTGATTGGCCAAGCATGCGGGGTCACAGTGCATGCTTGGCCAATCATCAGCCAGCAATGCACTGCGTCGGCCGCGCCGGCCGCAATGCATTGCGGGGCCGCTCGCGTCACACGAACGTGATGCGAGCGGCCAAAATAGTTCTGGGCTCGCCGAGCGAGCGAACGCCCGGTGCTCGATGCGAACGTGGGTTCGCATCGAGCACCGGGCCCATCCTTAGTCATTATATTGTATTGTCAGCAATTGCTGCTTTCAAGATATGTCACTAGTCATAAATACGCAATGAATGGCACCAAAGACCAAACTTCATTTAACTCCTCCAGTATCCTCAGCAAATTCCAAGAACTCATATTAAGCTACATAATGTGTCTGTGCCCACCTACTGTATGCCAGCATCCAATATACACATATATGGAAAAACTCAACCTAATAGGTACATAAGATTCATGATCAGTGGACATAATTGAGTATTTCCTTACTTTTAACTCCACCTTTAAAGGGGTTGTAAAGGCAGAAGTTTTTTTTTTTTTTTTTTTATCCTAATGCATTCTATGCATCAAGATAAAAAAACCTTTTGTGTGCAGAAGCCCCCCTCAGCCCCCCTATTACATACCTGAGGTCCATCTAGATTCAGCGATGTTGCACAAGAGACTCGGCTGTCCGGGACTCCCCTCCTCATTGGCTGAGACAGCAGCGCGTCGCCATTGGCTCCCACTGCTGTCAATCAAAATCAGTGAGCCAATGAGGAGAGAAAGGGGGCAGGGCGGGGCCAGGCTGTGGATCCATGTCTAAATGAACACAGAGAGCTGTGGCTCGGCTCGGGTGCCGCCATAGCAAGCTGCTTGCTGTGGGGGCACTCAACAGGAAGGAGGGGCCGGGAGCACCAAGAAGAGGAGGATCCGGACTGCTCTGTGCAAAACCACTGCACAGGGCAGGCAAGTATAACATGTTTGTTATTTTTAACAAAAAAAACACAAGACTTTAGTATTACTTTAGGTTTGTCCACTTTGACAGAAAGATCTGCCTTTTCTGCTGAGCTATTGTTGTCATCAGCTACATATTTACAAGGCATAGACATACTATGTTGTGCGTCCTCTTCTGGATTCATTAAAGTGTTAAAGTTTTACTAAACCCAGGACCCTGCATTCATAGCACCTTCTACCAATAGGTAGGTGTTAGCATAGGATTTTTTCTAGGGGAAACTGTCAGCACAGGTACATTTAGGCAGGCCTATGCTGCAAGCTAGGCCTGTATGTTTTGATCTGGGGGCAGAGAGTTGTTAGATTAGCAGTGGGTGTGACCGCCTGTGCTCTAGTTCTGAGGCGCCTCCCCTGCTTCCAGGGAGAATATTCTGGAAGAGGGGTACGGCCTAGAATTGGAGTGGCAGGCAGCTCATGTGGGAGCCCTGACCAATCCCCAACTGGTATTGACTGGGGGCGGGCCTCCTATGGTCATTGGCGAGTTCCGCATCATTACACGGTCATTGATGAGGAACTCCTGGAGCAGAGGGACAGGTGAAGCTGTCAGAACGTATGGTTCGGTTAAGTTTTCCATCATGGACTCGGGGCAGAGAAAGGTCGGTGAGTGTAACACAGTGAAGGGCTGGATGTGCCAGGAAGTCTGTGAGGGAGCTTCACTTTTATATGGTTATTAGTGACGTCCTCATCATTACATGGTCATTGGCGAGTTCTGCATCATTACATGGTCATTGATGAGGAACTCCTGGAGCAGAGGGACAGGTGAAGCTGTCAGAACGTATGGTTCGGTTACGTTTTCCATCATGGACTCGGGGCAGAGAAAGGTCGGTGAGTGTAACACAGTGAAGGGCTGGATGTGCCAGGAAGTCTGTGAGGGAACTTCACTTTTATATGGTCATTAGTGACGTCCTCATCATTACACAGTCATTGATGAGGAGTCCTGGATCAGAGGAGAGACTGTGGGGAGAAGTGCCAAATCGATGTGGCCTGAGGGCACAGGATTTGCAAGCTAGGCTGGACGAGAACAGTAGTCCACCGTTCAGAACATGCTTTTAAACTACTAGGCCTCCAGGGAGAAGTACTGCAGGCCTCTGGCCTAGTAGCAGCGAGCAACCAGTCAGCATTGGAATCTATTCCGAGTGGGTTCTTTAGCTTACAGAAGATGTGACAAGAAATTAATATGCTACAGTATAAGTTTGTGAAGGAGGAGAGGACTTCTGGGAACATAACCCTTACACGGTCAAGGGTGATGTCCTCATCTTTACACGGTCATTGATGAGGAAGTTCTGGAATCAATAGTCTGCAGGAGTTACGCAGAGGAGGAGCAATAGTCTGCAGAGAGATGCAGGGAAAAAAGACTGTAGCTGTTAAACATGCGCATCATTTCTTCAGGCTCAAATTATGTGCTAAACCTATAAAATCTCTAAATATGATGGCAAAGTGATCTGTTCTATGGGCATCCCATATGCCCCTTTCCCCAACTAAGTTGTACCCCCCAATAAACAAAAAAAAAAAAACTAAGCAAATGACTGTTCATTGTCTCTGCAAGATATATATGGGAGTCTGGCAACGGGGTGATATGGTGGATGTTTATTACTAGTGGCAACTACAGCGCTACACTTTTTTTCATCAGCAGTATATAGAAGTCTTGTGACTTCTATCAAGGTCTGGTTAAAGCTTGTAAGGGGAGTTTTCATTGTCCGAAAAGCGCCGCTATAACAGCGCCGCTGCAACAGCGGTAAAGCGCTGGTAAAATTAGCAGCGCTTTATGGCTAATGCCCCCCCTCCCCAGTGTGAAAGTAGCCTTATAGTCTGCACATCCAGCTTTTGTCGGATGAAACAGACAGAATCGGCTGTTGAAAGCACCATACTAACGATCCAAAAAATTGGCAGATCGTTTGTCGGACCAAATTTTACTTCCAATTTTCGTATCGTGTGTACAGGCCTTTAGACTGGCTCTGTGTTCCTCTAGTTTTGGGCTTGCATGCATCATATTCCTAGCATTCCAAGCAGAGAACATTGTGGGAACTGTAGTCTCCTGAACAGACATCGTTGATCTGCAGAACTATCCATGAACTACACCTCCCAGCAAGCCATCTGCTCCAGGGAGTGAACTCTGGGAGAGGCTATAAAGGCATCAGCAGCCCAAGCCTTTTTGCTTCCTGGATCTCATCAAGTAAACACCCCCTTCCAAAGAAATATGAAATATAGTGAATATGCAAACTAAAAATTCTATATTATTGTGAGTCCATAAATCTGCAGTGATATTCTTGTTTAGGGATGAGCCAAACACCCCGGGGTTCGGTTCGCAGCATAACATGCGAACAGGCAAAAAATTAGTTTGAACACGCAAACACCGTTAAAGTCTATAGGACACGAACGTAAAAAAAAAAAGGTGCTAATTTTAAAGGCTTATATGCAAGTTATTGCCATAAAACATGTTGGGGGACCCAGGTCCTGCCCCAGGGGACATGTATCCATGCAAATTTTTTTTTTAAAACAAGTTTTTTTGGGAGCAGTGATTTTAATAATGCTTAAAGCGAAACAATAAAAATTAAATATTCCTTTAAATATCGTGCCTGGGGGATGTCCTTAGTATGCCTGTAAAGTAGCGCATCTTTCCCATGTTTATAACAGTGCCACAGCAAAATGAAATTTCTAAAGGAAAAAATGTCATTTAAAACTGCTCGCGGCTGTAATGTATTGTCGGATCCTGGCAATATAGATAAAAATACCAAAAATACCAAAAAAATTAATTTGTGGATGTTACCCCCAAAATTCATACCAGGCCCTTCAGGTCTGGTAGGGACATTAAGGGGAACCCCACACACAAATAAAAAAAAAATGATGTGGGGGTCCCCCAGGCACTATATACTATACGGCCTGCCCTATATACTCTGCAGGAAATTGGGTCTTAGGTGTTGGTGGTACCAGAACATTGTAAGCCCTCACAGTTGGGTGCAGGAATGGCCCCTGCTGTGAAATATTATATCAAAAATTGTAATGACATGCCCCTGTTAAACAGGGGCAGAAAAATTGGGCATTTGGTGGTGGTGCCACAACACTGTAAGCCCTCACAGATACTCACAGATACTCTTGTTGGGCGCAGGAACAGGCTCTGCTGTGAAATATTATATCAAAAATTGTAATTAAATGCCCCTGTTGGTGGGGTGGTGCCCTAAACCAAAAATATTGTTGGAAGCTAGCATCAACAAGATTGAGGAGGAATAGTATAGTCAGCATAGATAATCTTCATCTGTGTACACCGTCTGCACTGTACTAGGGCTGCACTGTATTGTGTACACCACCAGAAGTGTAGTAGAAACTGTATACACTGTATTAGATACTGTGTACACCGCCTGCACTGTATTAGAAACTGTACTAGGGCTGCACTGTATTGTGTACACCACCAGAAGTGTAGTAGAAACTGTATACACTGTATTAGATACTGTGTACACCGCCTGCACTGTATTAGCAACTGTACAACGGCTGCACTGTATTGTATACACCACCAGAAGTGTTGTAGAAACTTTACACACTGTATTAGATACTGGGTACTCCGCCTGCACTGTATTAGAAATTGTACTATGGCTGCACTGTAACTGTATTGTGTACTGTGTACACCACCAGAAGTGTAGTAGAAACTGTACACACTGTATTAGATACAGTGTACACCGCCTGCACTGTATTAGCAACTGTACTATGGCTGCACTGTATTGTGTATTGTGTACACCACAAAGTGTAGTGCTCTGCCCTCCGCTCTCTGCTCTGAGCAGACCCTACAAATGAGCAATCAGTGGTCATGTGATTGCTCAGTTCTGGGGCTTAGAACCAACGTTGGACTGCTGCAGCATAATGCATATTGGTCTCAAACCTTTAACTGCCGCTTTTGAAGGACAGCTTGGTTTGTTAAAAAATATTAGACTTACTGGCAGGATCAACAGGTGAAAATGCAGCCACCACATGTACAATTGTTAAACTGTATACATGTTAAAGGAGAACCTTAACCAATTGATTTAAAGCGGAGTTCCACCCAAAAATGGAACTTCCGCTTTAAGTGAAGGTCACAATACCCTCCTTAACCCTAATGTCCTCAGCCCCTTTCACATCTTCCCCCACCCCTCTCTGTCCTACTTTACACAGGAGGGCAGGAGGCACAGCACACGACCAGACTTTTCAACAGCAAAGGTCCGACGGAACGAATCCGTCGGACAATTCGATCATGTGTGGGCTCCATTGGACCTTTGCTGTCCAAAAATCTGACGGACCTTAGAAATAGAACACGTTTCAAATTTTTCGGCCCGGAATTCCGCAGGACCCAGTTCCTATTGAGAAATCCGTTCGTGTGTATGCTAGTCCGATGGACAAAAACCAACGCATGGGCAGCTATTGGCTACTGGCTATGAACTTCCTTATTCTAGTCCGGTCGTACGCCATCACGTTCGAATCCGTTCGACTTTGGTGTGATTGTGTGTGGCCAAGTCCGTTCATTTGTAAAGTCTGTTGGAACTCCGCCGAAAGTCCATCGGGAAGACCGTCGGTCCTAGTCCGTCTAAAAGTCCAGTCGTGTGTACGCGACATAAGTCACTGATCGCCTCCATTACTAGTATAAAAAAAAATGTAAACCAATCAATATAAGCTTATTGGGATTTTTTGCCAAAAACATGTAGCAGTATACAAATCGGCCTAAATTTATGAAAAATTCCATTTTATATTTTTTATTAGATGTGTTTTTTAGTAGAAAGTAAAAAAATATTGTTTTGTTTTTATTTTAAAATTGTCTTTTTTTGTTTATAGCGCAAAAAAAATAAAAAATGCAGTGGTGATCAAATGGCACCAAAAGAAAGCTTTATTTGCGCGAAAAAACAACAGATTTTGTTTGGGTACAGTGTCACATGACTGCGCAAGTCAGGTGGATATAAAAAATACTTTTTTTGTGGATGTACAATTATAGGTGCTGCTCTCATATTGTGTTTTCGTAAGAATGTGACTTTAGTTGGTTGGGCTCAATCAAAAGAAAGTTTCAAAACCCAAAAGGGAGAAAAACACAGTACACTACTGAAAATGAAATATTTGGATAAACCGTAGAGTATCTTCAACTCTTGTATCGCTCGTGCCCTGACAGTGATATTTTTATAGATATTTTTGTATTTGTTTTCTCCAGTGTCCCATTTTAACTCGTGTTTCCATTTGCACCAATACACACAGGAACTTTTCCAATGCTGCCTCTGACAAGACGTTTTTCTCTTCCTCTAGCTTTAATCATTGCTGCTTCTGTATGAACCTTCATAATGTCCCCAGATGGAGCTGTCACTAATATGCGTGTTCAAATATCGATTGTGAGATATGCAGGTAACGTTCCTCCATCTCCTAATTGAAATTCCATGGAGGTGTCAATGATAATGGCCAGTTCTTATCAGAAGGAGACGGGAGGTTAATTAGCTTAATATGTACAGCTTAGATGTGTGCTGGTATCATGAACTGTGTACATTGCCTATTATAGCTTGATTACTGTACAGATGTGAGCATACTTGGTATAACATAGACTGAGATATGCTATGAAGAGTCAGAGGTGTTAGGTTCCCTGTATTGTCCTCAAAAAGTAAACATTTACACTGACAATAGATACACTTTTGGGGTCTTTTGGGCCCCTGGGTACAAGACAGCAGATAATAAGCAAATCTCAAATCAAGTCTGGGTAGAGGATTTATTAAGTGCACTCCATTTACCCTCAAAAAAAAAAAAAAAAAATTATTAATGTCATAAAAGTAATAGGTCATTCCTATGACAAATCTGATACTACTAAGGGAAACAACTTAAGGGTCAGAGCAGCCAAAATTGCTGCTGAGGAGGCAATCAACCCTACAATTGTTTTCTACAGATTTTTTGTCCCCAAGTTTCCCAGCCCGAGCCAGAAGAATTGTCTGACATGACCTGTTGGGAGTCACATGGTTTGACACACAACCCGGACAGCTTGTGGTCAAACAAGGAGGGGATCATAGGTATTCCAGAAACAGTAGCTCCTTTGATTTTATCTTATCTCCATGGTCCCGGGCACATAGGTAAGAAACCCCTACAGCAACTTGCTTAACTTGTGTCCAGAATAATGTTCAGGGACACATAGGCCCATTAACCGCTTCCCGACCGCCTCATGCACATATACGTGTGCAGAATGGCACGGGCAGGCAAAACCACATACCTGTACGTGATCCTTTAAATGCCTGCCCGTGGGTCGCGTGCGCGCCGCCAGCGGCGCGCCGACAGCGGCGTGCTCGTGACCCAGTCGGGAGCTCCGTGACCCCGGCCGCGGGACCAGCAGACCCGATCGCCGCTGGTGTCCCGCGATCGGGTCACGGAGCTGAAGAACAGGGAGAGGTATGTGTAAACAAACCTCACCCCGCGCTTCCTACTCTGCCTGTCATTGATTGGCTGTTCCCGGTCATCGGGAAAGCCGATCAATGACGTCAGACGTCAGCCCCGCCCCCTTATGTAAAAAAACACACACGTCACAGCCCATAACCCCTCCCCTCCCCCTAGTGGTTAACCCCTTCACTACAACTGTCATTTATACAGGAATCAATGCATTTAAATAGCATTGATTGCTGTATAAATGACAATGGTCCCAAAAATGTGTCAAAAATGTCCGATGTGTCCGCCATAATGTCGCAGTTACAATAAAAATCGCTGATCGCCGCCATTACTAGTAAAAAAAAAATATTAATAAAAATGCTATAAAACTATCCCCTATTTTGTAAACGCTATAACTTTTGCGCAAACCAATCAATAATCGCTAATTGCGATTTTTTCACCAAAAATATGTAGAAGAATACGTATCGGCCGAAACTGAGGAAAAACATTTTTTTTATATATTTTTTGGGGATATTTATTATAGCAAAAAGCAAAAAATATTTTTTTTCAAAATTGTCGCTCTATTTTTGTTTATAGCGCAAAAAATAAAAACCGCAGGGGCGATCAAATACCACCAAAAGAAAGCTCTATTTGTGGGAAAAAAAGGACGCCAATTTTGTTTTGGAGCGACGTCGCACAACCGCGCAATTGTCAGTTAAAGCAACGCAGTGCCGAATCGCAAAAAGGGGCCTGGTCCTTTGGCTGCCAATTGGTCCGGGGCTGAAGTGGTTAAAAGACTTACAGTTTGATTTGACACACATGCCCAAACAGAAAGGTAATATCAAATATCTTTGCGTAATAATACGCCATTTTGCCATTTTCCTCATGGCCGGAAGTTATTCCCGTAACAGGAGAGATCGCAGGGATAGCTACCAGGTGTTTGGTCAATCATTGGATTAGCAGGTTTGGTCTGCCAGCTACCATATACTCTGACCAAGGGCCCGCTTTTACAGCAAAACTTACCAAAGAGTTAGTGAGAGTTCTAGGGATACAATGGGAGCTCCACATCCCTATCACCCCCAGAGTGCAGGAGTAGTGGAGAGAATGAATAGAAACATTAAAGACAAATTGAAAAAGGCCCACCCCAGATAAGAACCACCCCCCATGCTAGGACAGGACTGCCCCCCTTTTGAGATCCTTATGGGAAGACCTGCTCAAAGAGCCCCTAAGATAGGCGAGGAATCTAACTTATATTCCTTACAGGAAGAGCATGTGAAATATCTGGTAAGTAGCCCTGCTGAAACTTATGACAAGGTTGCTGTCACCTTTCTTCCTCTTTCCACAGAACCAACACATCCTTTCGTCCCGGGGGATAAAGTACTGATCAAACAACTTGCAGTCCGCAAACTACCAGGCCCCGTCTTCCAAGGTCCATTTGAAGTCCTCAAGGTCTCCAGGACAACAATACTGACGGATCAAAGCCCACAATGGATCCATGCATCAAGGTTGAAGAAGAGCCCACAGATAAAGGAGACAGGAAAGGAAATGGAGGAGCCCCCACCAACAACTGTACAAGAAGAGACTCAGCCACTATTGCCCCATGCCCCCTCTCACAAAACCCCTTAACCCCCCCATTTTGACCACAGACTCTCCCCGTGAGCCAAGAAAATGCACCACCTGGACAGTTTCTTTTTTAAATTGTAATGACCATCACTGTATTCGTGCTCTTATTTTTTGGGTGTTGGCTAAACTCCTCATGCGGGATGGGGGAGGGTACTGTTGTAGTGAATGCCAGAGCAGCATGCATGGAAAGGAGTCACACTTATCCACAGGCCGACATTTAGTCCCTATGGTTGGAAGGCCTATCACCCTAGAGCAGTTACTAAATACCACCCAGGAAGTCCCTGTTATAAACACCACTCCCATGGTTTAGGTACTTTTTATATCCTGAACCCTGATGAAAGAATAGGTAACATGTCCCTATATGACATATGTAAATGTGTAAGGGGATCCAACAATCCACAGGTTACTGAATGGATAAATAGCACACACATGGACAGCCCCTGGATAAGTCAAGGTGGAGATAGCATTCCCTCTTTGGGGGATTGGATGTGTTTAGTGGGATTAAGGTCAAGACTTAGCCCCCCCCAAAGTGGTTCAAGCCCCTCATGTTCCCCACGGATGGATGGTCTGTTGTGGACTATGGTGCCATACCACCGTCCCTTACCCTATGGAAAGAAAAACTTCAGGTTGGTGTACTATTGTGGAAATGATCCCTCTAATGGGGACCACAGGGTCAGACACACTTGTGTCCATGAAACCTGCCCACGGTCACCTTGAATTTGGCAGACACAAGAGGGAATTAACCACTTGGTGGGACAAAATCTTTGCATCCTTCAGTGGGGTAGGCGTATACAATGCCCTCACAAAGGTAGATGGATTTGGGATGTTAATGGATTCATGCATGAATGCCACTCATGGAATCCCTTTTCAGGTGTAGGAGGATGGTTCGGTTCTATTTGGGAAAACATTATGAATTTCTTTAAGAAAGCGGGTATGATACTTCTCATGATACTTATTTTAGCTCTAGCCATTTATGTGACAATCAAATTGGTGTTCTGCCTGATAAGTAAAGTAGCAAAATCAAAGAACCCAGTTGATAAGTCTGAAACAGCCATGACCATGTTCAAGGCAGGATATAGGTGGTACAATGAGTGATCAGCGGAGACTTTTTAAGTCTCCTATGATCAAAGGAGGGATTGTAAGGAAACGTGGGAAGTGTAGAGTTACCCTTTAAGATTTAATAGTATTGTACAAAGATGTTTTTCAGTTTTTCTGTAGAAACTCACTGTAACTCTGTTTATCTCACACTCACACCTTCTCATAACAAGTTTAATTCTCATAACAAGTTTACTTCTAATAACAAGTCTACTTCCCATAACAAATTTACTGTTTTGTGCTTCTGTATACCAAAACATACTGGGAACCTTATCAAGGACATATATTGCGTGAGACATTTTTAGATTAAATATGATGTTGAGTCTGAAGGAAGAAATATTATGAATCTTGCAGATCAATATTGAATTGTATAACAAAATGCTTAAATGCTTGAATGTGATTGGTTGTTTAATTGCGTTCTTCCCCTTTTTGATTATTGTATATGCTCTGTGAAGCGGGAAGTAAAAGTATTCTTTTTTCAACCACACACAATGTATGGTGTCTTTTTTGCCTGTCCGGACAGTCAAGGGGGGAAAAGGGCGAGAGTTTTCCATTGACCGTCAAAGTCCAGTTGAGGGAAAGAGGGGCTGATGCAGAGGACAATACAGGAAACCTAACAAGAGGTATGCAAAAAACTGTATTTACTTTGCAGCATAGAGGACTTAAAGTGGTGTCTCCCCCTAAAAAAATAAAATTGCTTAAAATTCCTAAAAAAAAAAAAAATTATTGGAAATTTTTTTTTTACATACCTCTAAATGCCTGTTGCTAGGGGGTCCCTCGTAGTCTGCCTCCTTCGGTGCCTGGGCTGGTGACATCACTTCCCCTTGGCGCAGGAAGGGCTCCCCAGTCATCTGGGACCTGTCAAGCGTCCCAGATGACTGTGCGGCCAATCACGGCGCACGGCGCTGCTTGCGGCTTGCGCAGTGGGTGCCCGGCTGTGAAGCCGGGTGCCCACAGTTGCAATGCCGGCGCCGCTGAGCAGGTCGGGGGGCGAGTGGAGCTTCGACCCCCCCCGCATTGCTGGACCCTGGAACAGGTAAGTGTCCGATTATTTAAAGTCAGCAGCTGCAGTATTTGTAGCTGCTGACTTTTAATTTTTTTTTTTAATGGATACACCTCTTTAAAGAGGAGTTCCCCTTAAAAAATAAAAAAAAAAATTTAAAGTCAGCAGCTACAAATACTGCAGCTGCTGACTTTTAATAATTGGACACTTACCTGTTCCAGGGTCCAGCGATGCGGGGGAATGAAGCCCCGCTCGTTCCCCCCTCTTCTCGGTGGCGTCGGCATTCTAACTGTGGGCACCCAGCTGTGGCTTCACAGCCGGGCACCCACTGCGCATGCACGAGTGGTGCCGCTCGCCTTGATTGACAGGGGCGGACTGACAAGGGCGGACTGACCATTTGGGCATTTGGGGACTACCCGAAGGCCCCATGCCACTAAGGGGCCCCATCAGGTTTGCCAGCCTCAATAAAACCAGGGACAGTATGTAAAAATCTGTGTTTTTTAAGAAATCCCAAGATTAGAGTGGCCCCGCCTCTCTAGTACCTTTTTAGTGTGTGCATGTGTATTCCGTGTGTGTATATTGTGTGTCTGTGTGTGTATACTGTATGTGTGTGTGTATACTGTGTTGCCCCATAATCTATTGCCTGGGGGCCCCATAATCTTCTATTGCGTGGGGGCCCCATAATCTCCTATTGCCCGGGGGGCCCATGAGTTGTCAGTCTGCCCCTGGTCCCAGATGACTGACAGGAGGGAGGGAGCCCTTCCTGCACCGAGGGGAAGTGATGTCACCAGCCCAGGCACCGAAGGAGGCAGACTACAAGGGACCCCCTAGCAACAGGCATTTAGAGGTGAGTTAAAAAAAAAATCCAATTTTTTTTTTTTAGGAATTTTAATGATTTTTTTTTTTGTGTGCAACACCACTTTAAGTGAATTTTAAGCATGCAATTTAGTTTTACATATGTATGTGAATGAGATTAAAATAATGTACAACTACAGGAAAAATATAAAAATTCCTTATATGATGCTGTCTGTCATATGCCCTGACACAGCAGTTTTTTGTTTTTCCAAACCCCCTCCCAGATAGCAAGGATAACTTGCCACAACTTTATGTCAGTGTTGAATTGTAAGTGTTAACTTTCTGTACATTTTCACTGGCAAGTTGTACACTTGTAGAGCACTGGAGGCACAAGGTCTAGCTGACACTTTTACAAATTGTAGCAAATTTACGTGGCAAGTCTCTATCAAGAGAAAATTTGCAGTGGTGAGTCTACAGCAAGAGTTCTGCAAGTCTACAGCATGAAAATTCAGCCACAGTGACCCCCTGTGGTGGGATGACTATTGCAGAACATAACTGAACCAGAACTTGCAGCACACTTGCAGATTGTTTGCAAAGATCATTGATCAGGAGTCATGCAATGCGGACTTGCTGCAATTGTGCAACAAACTTGGAAAGCCTGGCAAGTCTAACAATGGCTTAACAAGTCCTTTTCAAACTTGTAGCTCAATTGCTTGCTATCTGAGCTGTAACATAGTTGTATTACCTGTTGATCCAGTCAGT
Source organism: Lithobates sylvaticus (assembly GCA_028564925.1). Taxonomy (NCBI): domain Eukaryota; kingdom Metazoa; phylum Chordata; class Amphibia; order Anura; family Ranidae; genus Lithobates; species Lithobates sylvaticus. The sequence goes on along the minus strand of CM053033.1, from coordinate 209,581,312 downwards.
GGAGCTGTTATTTTTTCACCTGCAGAGTGACCAGTGATGGCCTGCAATGCGGGAGCACAGGGGCGCCGACCCCCCTAATCTACAAGCGGGGCACCGGACACATAGATTCCAATGAGGGTTCCTTTTTTTTAAACACGTGATTAGAGCCAGAGGCTCTAATAGGCTTCAGAAAAGGGTGGGAACAGGGCACAGAGCATTGCGCCCCAAGCCCACCCAGTTGGGGGACAATAGTGAATAAGGATTCTCCTCCCCGCCAATCAGAAAGCGGGTCCAAGTTTGGGGTGGAGGGACTTGACAGGCCTGCACAGAAGCCCTGACCTCAACCTGATAGAACACCTTTGGATGAATTAGAGCGGAGACAGATCAGGCCTTCTCGTCCATATCAGTGCCTGACCTCACATATGCGCTTCTGGAATAATGGTAAAACATTTCCATAGATACACTCCTAACCTTTGTGAGCAGTCTTCTCAGAATAGTTGAAGCTGTTATAGCTGCAAAGGGTGGGCCAACTCAATATTGAGCCCTACGGACTAAGACTAGGATGCCATGAAAGTTCATGTGCGTGTAAAGGCAGGCGTCACAATACTTTTGGTAATATAGCGTATATTCAAGACCTGTCTCCAGTATCTACTAACGTCTGGACAAAACCACATTAAATATAATTTACATGGTGTGAGATAGACTTGATGTATTATATACAGCTGTATCAATTTGTTATTACTTGCAGGTGAAACCCCAGATGCGATTTACATGCCTCCCTCCAAGTCTAATCTGTCATAGATGTACAGACCATTTGCCACTTCCTTTTAGCCTGCAGTGGAGCCTCACGTATCTTAGCCTACTAACCCCTTTGACCCCTGGAATCTCAATACTCCAATAATCCCCTGTACACACGACCGGTTTTCCCGTCGAAATAAACTCTGAAGGTTTTTCCGACGGAGTTCTGACGTAATTCCGCTGAAACTGTCTTGCGTACACACGATCACACCAAAGTCCGACCGTCAAGAATGCAGTGACTTACAACACGTACGACGGGACTAGAAAAAGGAAGTTCAATAGTCAAAAAGTCCGATGAGGCATACACACGAGCTTCCGTCTGACTTTTTCTGTCGGAAATTCCGCTCGTGTGTACACGGCATAAGAGGGAACTTAGATATCCTAACATTCTGACTGCCAAATTGAGGATGTAGTGCATGCCGTAGCTGTAGGAATTCATAGAAATTTATATAGGATAAATTATATTGTGCCCTTAAAGTGGTTGTATACTAGGGATGAGCCGCACCAGAACCCGCGAACGGACCTAAAGTCCATGCGAGCATAAGAACCCTATTAGTTACAATGGATGCGAACGTTCAAAATCAAAAGTGCTAATTTTAAAGGCTAATATGCATGTTAGTGTCATAAAAAGTGTTTGGGGACCTGGGTCCTGCCCCAGGGGACATGTATCAATGCAAATATTTTTTTTTTTAAAACGGCCGTTTTTTCAGGAGCAGTGATTTTAATAATGCTTAAAGTGAAACAATAAAAGAGTAATATTCCTTTAAATTTCGTACCTGGGGGGTGTCTATAGTATGCCTGTGAAGGGGCGCATGTTTCCCATGCTTAGAACTGTCACTGCACAAAGTGTCATTTTTGCAGGAAAAAAAGCTATTTAAAATCACTCGCGGCTAATGAATTGACGGCTCCCGTAACACAGAAAACAGTCATTCATTGAAAGCCATTGATAAAAAAAAAGTCATTGATAAAAAAAAAAAAATTAAAAAAAAAAAAAAGCGTGGGGGTCCCCCCAAATTCAATAACCAGGCTCTTCAGGTCTGCTATGGATATTAAGGGGGACCCCAGCCAAAAAAAAAATGGCGTGGGGTCCCCCTCAAAATCCATACCAGACCCTTGAGGTCTGGGATGGATTTTAAGGGGAACCCCCGGCCAAAAAAAAAAAAAAAATGGCGTGGGGTCCCCCTCAAAATCCATACCAGACCCTTATCCGAGCATGCAACCTGGCAGGCCGCAGGAAAAGAGGGGGGGGGGGGCGAGAGAGCCCCCCCCTCCCTCCTGAACCGTACCAGGCCACATGCCCTAAACAAATAGTTCTGGGCTCGCCGAGTGGGCGAACGCCTGATGTTCGATTCGAACATGGGTTTGAATCGAACACCGGGCTCATCCCTATTGTATACCCTCAATTTCAACTTGCACCTACAAGTGAGCCTAGATTAAGGCTTACCTGTAGGTACAAGAAATATCTCCTAAACCTACACGGTTTTGGTAAATCTAAAGGGAATCAGACAACAAAAGTTGTATAGTGTGTATGGGGTCGTAGGAATAGCATTTCCGCTAACTTTTTCTAGTGCATGTACCAAGTGCAAAAAAATGTTGTTGAGTGTAATGGTCATACCAGCCGCCTGTGTTTGATAGATATGGCTCCATCCTAATTGTCACCCTTTTCTCTAAATGTTATAATGGCATTCTCACAGCAAGCCACATTCTTGCTTTCAATCCGCACACTTTAATGTTCATAAGCAAAGCCACACTTGTGAAGAGATTAACGGTTCTGGGACTGTATGCTAATGAGCTGTTAATATCTTCTTCCACCGAGTTAGACAGGCCCTTCTCCTTATCCATCTTCTGCCAAGTGCCGTCTTTGTAATAGTTTACTTTTCTTTTCATATGTTCTACATAACAATTTCCTTCCTCCTGTAATATTTCCCCATCCGTGCGCACAGTCATCAATAATTGATTGGAGTGCTCCAGCATCCATCCTCAGATTCTCTATCATGTGGCAGTGTACCGGGGATTTAAAAAATAAGACAAGGAAACCATTTTACAGACAGATCCATCTAATGTAATTACCTATTCTTTTTCTGTTATATTTGTATTTAATGCTGGGGCAATGAATCGTTCATTTTTTTTCCTATTTGGAAAGTTAGTATGAAATCACCCAATTTACTTGACATCAAAGTAGCTCTGGAATACATAAAAAAAAAATCTGCAACAGGTTACCATGGCAATGGAACTTCTGGAATAATTCAATATGGTTCCAAATTTGTGAGCTCTGGGGCTGTACGAAGTTCTGATGTCATTATGCTTGATGGCGTCTGTAAATGTCTAAGGATTTGTTATGCAGCGACTGAAGGAAGATAAAACTAAATGAATGTCTCTAACTTGGATGGAGCATACGGAAGTAAAATAAAAGTCGAACAAGGTCATATATAACATATGACTATATCCGGGCTGTTTTAAGATCAGTAGGAGCTGTGGGCATCCAGAATACAAAGGAAAGTACTAGAAATGAAACGTATAGAATGATCAACTTTCGCTTACCCCTTTTAACCACCTGATTACTTGGCACCTAAACCCCCCTCCTGCCCAGACCAATTTTCAGCTTTCGGCGCTGACGCACTTTGAATGACAATTGTGCGGTCATAAAACACTGTACCAAAGTTAAATTTTTATCATTTTTTTCCCACAAATAGAGCTTTCTTTTGGTGGTATTTAATCACAGCTGGGGTTTTTATTTTTTGGTAAACAAACAAAAAGAGATGGGAAATTAAAAAAAAAAAAAAAAAATCATGTTTAATAGTTTGTTATAAAATTTAGCAAACCGGTAATTTTTCTGCTTCATTGATATGCGCTGATGAGGCAGCACTGGTGGGCACTGATAAGGTGGCACTGGTGGGGACAGATAAGTCGGTACTGATGGGCACAGCAAATATGGCACTGATGGGCACGGATGGGTGGCACGGATGGGTGGCACGGGTGGGTGGCACAGATGGGTGGCACGGATGGGCACTGATAGATGGCACTGATAGATGGCACTGATAGGGGGCACTGATGGGCACTGATAGGTGGCACTGATGGCACTGGCAGGTGACACTGATGAGCACTGGTAGGTGACACTGATGTGCAGCACTGTAAAGGCACATTGTGGGCACTGGCACTGTGGGCACTGACAGATGGCACTGTGGGCACTGACAGATGGCACTGTGGGCACTGACAGGTGGAGCTAGTGGGCACTGGTAGGCGGCACTTTTATTAGGGCAAAGGTGGGCACCATGGACCCTGGGCACATTGCAGTGAGAGGGACTGATGTCCCTCTCACTGCCGCCGGTGATCGCTTTTTTTTTCAGCGCGAGGAGGAAAAACAGCCGATTACCGGCTCTGTTATTATCACATGATCAGCTGTCATTGGCTGACAGCTGATCACTTGGTAAGGGGTCGGGATCGACCCCATACTCGGATCTGTGATCCAGCGAGTCTCACATACTCGCTGATCACAGAGCGCGCGCGCCCGTCAGGGGGCACGCAGGCCGCTCGTTGCTGGGACGATGTCGTCCCGGCATCTTAGATCCGCGCTGTAGCCGTCATTCAGCTATAGCGGGGATCCCAGGTGGTTAAAGCAACCCTGTTTGCAATTGCAAATTATGAATAAAACAGTAAATTGTTATTTCTCCTGCTGCCTGCGCCAGCCCAGATAGCAAGCAATTGAGTTTCAAGTTTAAAAATGACTTGCTAAGCTATTGCTAGACTTGCCAGGCTTCACAACTTTGTTGCACAACTACAGATCAACTTTCTTTGCAAACATTCTGCAAGTCTGCTGCAAGTTCTGGTGCATGTTGTGCAATAGTCATCCTACCACAGGGGTCACTGTGGCTGAATTGTAATGCTGTAGACTTGCAGAGCTTTTGCTGTAGACTCACCACTGCAACTTTGTAACACATTTCAAAAGTGTCAACAAGAACTTGTGCTTCAAGTGCTCTGCAAGTGTACAACTTGCCAGTGAAAATGTGCAGCAAGTTAAAAGACTTACAATTCAACACTGCCACAAATTTGTGGCAAGTTATACTTGCTATCTTGAAGTGAGCACTGCCCTTGTGGGTGAAATTTCTTCTGAAACCTACACTGGAAGTGTTATGCCGTGTACACACGACCGGACTTTCCGGCAGACTAGGTCCGACGGGGTCAGTCTGTCGGACATTTCGATCGTGTGTGGGATAATCCGATCGTTTTTATGAAAAAAAAAAATCCAAGGGACCTAGAAATAGAACATGTTTCAAATCTGTCCGACAGACTCAATTCCTATCGGGAAAACCATTCGTCTGTATGCTGGTCCGACGGACCAAATACGACGCAAGGGCAGCTATTGGCTACTGGCTATTGAACTTCCTTTTTTAGTCCCGTCTTACGTCATCACGTTTAAAACGAACAGACTTTCGAACGGACATAGTCCGTTCGTGTATGGGCAAGTCAGTTTGTTCGGAAGTCCATCGGAACTCCGTTGAAAGTCCGTTGGGAAGACCGTCGGACCTAGTCTGCCGGAAAGTCCAGTCGTGTGTACGCGGCAATAATCTCCTGGTCCCCACATGCATTGGTTTCTCCTACTGTCCTCCATTTTACTACTGTGTCCTATAGTGATATGGAGGTTGATGGGAGGAATCATTGAGTGCTGCGGGGGACCAAGAGAGTGATGCACTTTTTGAGTATCAGTTTTATCAGAGTATCAGTTTTATGAGAAAAGTAATTCCAGTCAATTTCTAGCTAAGCCTAAATCTACTTCCACCTTCATTGTAAGACTTTTCTATCTACCCTGTAAAAGAAAAGATGTCTATACTTATCTATTCTGAAGTCGCTCTGGTCTGGTCAGATGATTGGGTCCCATCACCGGCTTTAGTGTAGCGATGACGTCACCCATAGGCCTACTATGGGACAGCCTTTGTTGGCTGTCCCTCCTTTACACTGAAGCTGAAGCTGGTGCTGAAGGCCATGGCTAGATGCACACTTTGTGTTCATTCATTACCGATCACCGCAGGTAATCACTGACTGTGCAGGGAGCCACGTATAGCTGTGGCCACCGGTGACCTTTCATAATAGTGAACGGGGGCCAGTGGCCGCATCTAGCCACTGAGTCACAGCATGACTTGCTGCTACAATTCACACCGGCCTTAACTGCCAATGTGAAGCTCGCCTTAAAGTATAACTTAAGGCACATTTTTTTCCAGTTTCCAATAGAGTGGAGAGGGATTACAACACCTGTCAGAATTTGTTTTTAATGCATCCTGCTAGGAAGTTTCACTTTTTTTTATGTTCATCCAAATTTTGGGTTGTCCCCACAGCTCCCAGCGCGGAGATCAGGCTCTTGCTCCGGGTCTCATACAAACAGAATCGGGAGGCCCCGTTCCTGATCACATGATCGTTATGATAGCCTCTGGTTCACTATTAGGCCCCTTTCACACTGGGGCGGGAGCCGCTGCGACGGTAAAGCAGCGCTATATTTAGCGCTGCTTTACCGTCGTTTTAGCAGCAGTATTCGGACGCTCGCGGGGCGGTTTTACCCCCGCCGAGCGTCCGGAAAAGGGTTAAAATCGGCAGTATTACCGCGGTGTCCCATTGAAATCAATGGGTAGGAGCGGTATAAGAGCGGTGAATACACGGCTTCTATACCGCTCCAAAGATGCTGCTAGCAGGACTTTTTTTATCGTCCTGCTAGCACACCGCTCCAGTGTGAAAGCCCGCCGGCTTTCACACTGGAGTGAATGGGGCCGTTTTTTTCAGGCGCTGTACAGGCGCTATTTTTAGCGCCGTACCGCCTGAAAACCACCCCAGTGTGAAAGGGGCCTTACAGTGATCAGTGAATGGAATGGAGAAAAGGATACATTGTATCTTTTCCTCCTTGCTAGAAGAGAGAAATGTAAACAAAGAAATGTGTGTAAAAAAAAAATATATATATATATAAAAGAAAAGCTAGATCAGGGTTGGATCTAGGTTCTTGTCAGGGTTAGGGTCAATGATAGTGTCAAATAGGTAGAAAAAAAAAAGCAAAATGTGCACCTATTTCTGGGCCCTACTACAGGTACAAACAACAAATAATACACACTTGTGGTATTGCTGTGGTCGTCAGGAGCAAGAGCATTTATTTTGGGTTGTTCTTTGGTGGTAGGTAATGGTAAAGCAAGTGATACACAGCTACAGTTTAAAAAATTATCTTTTTTATTTTTTATTTTTTGCCAATTTTCCTTTGATATTAAAAAAAAATCAGGCGATATCCATTACCGTTGTATCACCAACTGAAAGCCCAATTTGTCCTAAAAATAAATAAATAATTCATCTGGATACACTAAGTAGTTGCAATGAAATGTACAGTTTTACTAAAACATGCCAGTTGCAAAACTGTGTTCAGGCATTAAAGTGATATTAAAGACTTGTTTTTTTTAAATTTAAAAATAACAAACATATTATACTTACCTGCTTTGTGTAGTAGTTTTGGACAGAGCAGCCCAAATCCTTCTCTTCTCAGGTCCCTCATCGACACTCCTGGCCCCTCGCTCCTGCAGCATGCCCCCACAGAAAGCATCTTGCTATGGGGGCACCGAGCCGAGCCGCTGCTCTGTGTGTCCATTCAGACATGGAGCCACATCTTGGCCCTACCCCCTCTCTCTCCTCATTGGCTCACTGACTTTGATGGACAGCAGAGGGAGCCAATGGAGCCCACTGCTGTGTCTTAGCCAATCAGGAGGGAGAGTCCCTGGACAACCGAAGCTCTGGATCGTGATGGGGCTCAGATAAAGTATTAGGGGGGCTGAGGGATGAGCTGCACACAGAAGGTTTTTTATCTTAATGCATAGAATGCATTAAGATAAAAAAAAAAATCTGTCTTTAGAACCACTTTAAGATTTGTTTTACCTTCATCATGAAGGGGTTAAATGCAGTAATGTCCTTTCATTGATTTGCCAATGTGCTTTCCATGCTGATGAAACTTTTTCAGCACTAGGCTAATGCAATTTCTTTAAAGATATAATGTAAAAAAAAAAAACATGAACTAACCGGTTCAGTGTGTCAGACATCCCCCTGGCAAGAAATAGTGAGTGTGTACCCCTTCCACCCCATCTCATTCTCCTGATAGCAGCCCACCTGCCCTTCAGCATTAGGGGATGCTTTGAGGCTCTGGGCCTTCTAGCAAGTCCACCGGTGCATGCAGATGGAAGAAAGTAATAAACAAATAAAAATGTATTTTTTCCCTTTTTGAGGGTGGGTTCACACCTAATACGGATGCGGCTCACAGAAGGGGTCCAGGGCATCCCTGTTCTCCGTTCAGGGACGAATCAGGCCCATATTTTTGTCTGAAGTCCGACCTGAAATAGAGCCAAAGTTGCACAGGACCCCTGTGCAATTCGCTCTGCAGCCGCCACAGAGATATGTAAACCGTCTCCATTGAGAGCCGGTCACAGTCTCCTGTCATGTTAATTGGATGCAGGGAAACCCACATCCAATCCGCACTAGTGTGAACCCAGCCTAACTGATTATTATTTTCGCAGGTACTAGATGTCCAAAGATGTCCCACACGGTTCAATCCAGGGTTGGCAGATCAGAGGAGGGAGGAACATGGTCCCATGGGTGGGCTGGTATCACACCACAACCTCCCAAAAAATGGGCATGTGCCATTTTTGGCAACACAGTACACCACAATGCAAAGCAGTGCAGTACTGTGTGTTTAGGGTTAGGTTAAGGATCATTTATCGGGGATACTATATTGTTAGGGACACTTTTTAGCTTAGTGCCAGCTATAGAGATGTGAGGTTGTTAACTTGTTTTCAACGTCGACAGTATCTTGCCAAAACTTGGCACTGAAATATAGAGTACCGTCGAAATATTGCTCTGCTCACGACCAATACATTATTTCTTAGACCTGAAACGAGGTCAAGTTCTTCTAAGAGCGTTATTGGAGGATTGTTTTCCGTTAACATTTTAATAATGTCACAGTTACCGACTGACTTGCATAAAAATACTTGAAGAATGGGACAAGAGGCTGATTTACACAAGCCTTTCCTCTCTGGCTGGAGGGCGAAAGACCAGCGTGCAGAAAAGACAGCAGTAAGAAGATGCAATTTGTAATCTACTCAGCAGGAACCCAAGCCCTGATGGTAGATTGGATAATTAGGGAACACAGACAAGTCGGACTTGTGAAAAATCTAATTGCACTTAAGGCAGAGAAAGCCTGGAGCGCTGTATAGATGTCGACATTGATGGTCTGCATGGGCCCTCTACATTTTTAATGTGCTTGTACAAATTGCATGTTCACAAGGTACATGACAAATGAAATCCATTTACATAAGAGACACACAGAGGATTAAACGGGGGAATTGCCAGTGTGTGTTTTCCACGGCATAATGAGATACACATTTGTATGTCTTGTACCAGGCTGACGGCCCTTTTTCCAGAAGAGTAAACAGGAAAATTAAAGGAGCACAATCATGCTAATAAATAGTGATTTGTTGCATTTCTATGATATAAACAGTTTAAGGAAGAACAGATTTTTAAGTCAGCTGCCATCTGTTGCTTTTCACTTAGGATAATTTTTTTCTTCAAGACAGATTACAGTTACATTGTAGTTAATTAAAGTGCGCCTGTCAGCTGTTTTTAAGCTATTATTATAGAGCAAAACCATCACTGAATGATATTTAGGTTGGCCATAACTGTGGTCGTAGTCTATGTTGGCCGAAAGACAAAAATCTAACAGATTCCTCCATCCACACTGTACAACATGGATGGATGGATGAATCTCCAACTGCTGCTGTTGTATTCTGACAGCCAGCACCAGTGGCTACCAAAATAGCTGACCAGTGGCTGCATTTGATTGGACGCAGCTGCTGTCGGCTGGCAATTTTCCAGTTCATTCCCTCAATTGAAAGCATGGCGGGTGGGAGTGGGCTGTCAGAGCCAACATTGAGTACATTTTGGACACATGTCCACTGACACCTGCTGCCACCCGATCCGATCCTGTCCGCTAAAAACAGATGGTGGTCCTATTGCCCATCCATCCAGCGGATAGGATGGCATTGGATGAAAACGGACAGGCAGTCTGCTTCCATCCAATCACCCCATAGAGGAGAGCGGGACTGTGTCTGTGTCCGCTCTGCATACCGGGGCAGACAGGGACCTGTCATCTGTCTGCTCAGAGGGGATCAGCAGGGAGATCTTCCATTGAGCAAGCAGCTTTCCGCTTAGCCAAGGCGCCCCTGTGAAAGGGGACTTGGAGTTTCTTTAAATAATATATAAATGTCACCTTTTTTCATAATATTTTCTCATACATGTCATTGCTACTGATTTTCTGCAGGCTTTATCAGTCATCTCATGTCTGCTGGTACGTGCTTTAGTGTTTGTTGCATTTAAGTGCTTTGGACTATTTTTTTTTTTTTTTTTTAACTGACAAAGTTGGTTTATATCTGTACTTATGACATGGCCACTTGTAAGCCCCATACACACGGTCGGACTTTTTCATGGATTCTGTCCGATCGGACAATGTTGTTGAAAAATCAGACCGTGTGTATGCACCATCGGACAGTGTACGTCGGATTGTCCGACGGACAAAGTCTTATCTCCTGCTGGATAGATTTGCCGACAACCCGGTCCGATCACACCAAATCCGATCGTGTGTACGGTTGTCCGACCGGACAAAGTGCTACGCATGCTCAGATCACATTACAAGACCAAAGCTATTGGCTACTAGCCTCTACGTAGTCCCGTCGTAGGCAACAAACGTCACCACGTTCAGAATGATCGGATTTTCCGACAACTTTGTCCGACCGTGTGTACGCAAAACCAACATCAGACAAAGTATGACGGACAGGATCCGACCGACCTGGTCCGCGGATTGTCCGACCGTGTGTATGGGGCTTTAGTCTTCCTTGTGTTACCCTGTCATGTGCATCCCCAACTATGCAACAGTTGTCACTCTATAATGATAAGTGTATGAAGAAGGCGAATGGCATGATGACCAGTTTTCATTAAATTGAAGCTGCAGATCTAAAGCTTTGATATTGCATGAACATTGGCTGGGTTTAACTCCAGTGACCAACAAAGATCTGAAGGGTGCCTAAAAATAAAATTCCTCTCTTACAACAGACATCACAGTGCGCTCGCTATTACCTTTGGTTAACCAGAAAAGCCTTTTTCTGTGCACTTCTCTGATCCTAGTTTCAGTGTTACTTGAGGCACAGCTTGCCTGACTTTAAAGCTAAGCCTCACCTACACACATTTGTCCCTTGTTCCAATGAGATCACTACAGGGGGGTGGATGTTGTTTAGCTATAGGGGCTTAAAGATGGTCAAGGAAGATGATCTCTTAAGCTGACCGTACACTGTACAAATTGTGTCCGGTTCCTGATGAACCCGTGAAATTTAATCAATGGGTGGGCCAGTCGCCACCCTCTTTCCCGACATTGTTTGATTGAAAGATCGAATGAGCCGAATAGGTTCTATCAGATGCAGCCGCTGGTTGTAAAAATATAATAGCTGCAGCAGGAAAATTGGCCTTGCTATATAAGGGGGGGGGGGGGAGGGGTCAAAGAAGAAGCTATTTTGGCTAACAAATGTCACTTATGCCCCATACACACGGTCAGATTTTCCGACGGAAAATAGCCTCTACGTAGTCCCGGCGTACGCAACGAAACGTCACCCACGTTCAGGATGATCGGATTTTTCCAACGAACGTCACCACGTTCAGGATGATCGGATTTTCCGACAACTTTGTCCGACCATGTGTATGCAACACCAGTGTCGGACAAAGTCCGTCGGAAAAAATCCGACAGATTTTGTGGTCGGAATTTCCGACCATGTGTACGGGGCATTAGTAGACTTTTAAGAGTCTAAAATGGCAAACAATTTTTGCTGTAATAATAGTGGATTAATATTCTGTGTGAAACGCTTATGCCGCGTACACACGTGCGGACTTTTGCCGGCGTACTTAGTCCAGCGGACAATCCCGCCGGACTTTCCAGCTGGGTCCGCTGGACTTTCCCAGCGTGTGGACTTGCCCACACACGCACGGACTTCTCCGGCGTATTATCATATATATCATATATCATATATAATCCGCCGGCCAAAAGTCCGCGGGACTTTTGAAAATGAAAGGACTTGCCCACACACGGAGCAGTCCGTTCATTTAGAACGTAACTAACTTATGCCGCCACGCTAGCTCCGTGACCTGGCATGGATTTAAAGGGACTCCCCACGCCGAAAAAAACGGCGTGGGGGTTCCCCCCAAATCCATGTCAGACCCTCATCCGAGCATGCAGCCTGGCAGGCCAGGAAAGGGGTGGGGACGAACGAGCGCCCCCCCCCACCTGAGCCGTACCAGGCTGCGTGCCCTCAACATGGGGGGTGCCCTGGGGAAAGGGGGGCCGTGCGGCCCCCCCACCCCAAAGCACCTTGTCCCCATGTTGATGAGGACAAGGGCCTCTTCCCGACAACCCTGGCCGTTGGTTGTCGGGGTCTGCGGGCGGGGGCTTATCGGAATCTGGGGAGCCCCCTTTAATAAGGGGGCCCCCAGATCCGGCCCCCCACCCTATGTGAATGAGTATGGGGTACGATGTACCCCTACCCATTCACCTAAGGTGTAAAATGTAAAGTACAAAAACACACACACTTTTGAAAAAAATAGTTTATTGCACTGCTCCGGGGGTCTTCTTCCGTCTTGGGGTCTTCTCGCCGGACTCCTCCACTCTCTTCTGCTCTTTTACCTAGCTCTTTCACGAGCGGAGAAGTCCGGCTACCTTCTTCGTCGTCGCCGCCGTCGTCTGGGGGTCTCGATCCGCCTTCGGGGGTCTTCCGGGGGTCTCTTCTGTTCTTGTGGCGGTCGTCGTCTTCTGCGCCGCCGGCGCCTTCTTCTTCTTGTCCTTCTTCTTGTTCTTCTTCTTGTTCCGATGTTGACCCGTCGCTGTCTCTGCCCGGAATGGCAGAGGCGCGCTGCGCTGGGACTTATATAGGGACATGGGGACATGGTCACATGCTCATGTCACATGGTGACCCCGCCCCCCTGTGATGTCACAGTCCCGGAGGATGCTGGGACTGTGACATCACAAGGGGGCGGGGTCACCATGTGACATGAGCATGTGACCTGTCCCCATGTCCCTATATAAGTCCCAGCGCAGCGCGCCTCTGCCATTCCGGGCAGAGACAGCGACGGGTCAACATCGGAAGAAGAAGAAGAACAAGAAGAAGGACAAGAAGAAGAAGAAGGCGCCGGCGGCGCGGAAGATGACGACCGCCGCAAGAACAGAAGAGACCCCCGGAAGACCCCGGAAGACCCCCCGAAGGCGGATTGAGACCCCCAGACGACGGCGGCGACGACGAAGAAGGTAGCCGGACTTCCCCGCTTGGTAAAAGAGCTTGGTAAATGGCGGGGGAGTCCGGCGAGAAGACCCCCAAGACGGAAGAAGACCCCCGGAGCAGTGCAATAAACTATTTTTTCAAAAGTGTGGGTGTTTTTTTACTTTACATTTTTACACCTTAGGTGAATGGGTAGGGGTACATCGTACCCCATACTCATTCACATAGGGTGGGGGGCCGGGACCTGGGGGCCCCCATATTAAAGGGGGCTCCCAGATTCCGATAAGCCCCGCCCGCAGACCCCGACAACCAACGGCCAGG
>CM053033.1:209438192-209567394 GCA_028564925.1 Lithobates sylvaticus | reverse complement strand
CCTGTGTTTGACAGATATGGCTCCATCCTAATTGTCACCCTTTTCTCTAAATGTTATAATGGCATTCTCACAGCAAGCCACATTCTTGCTTTCAATCCGCACACTTTAATGTTCATAAGCAAAGCCACACTTGTGAAGAGATTAACGGTTCTGGGACTGTATGCTAATGAGCTGTTAATATCTTCTTCCACCGAGTTAGACAGGCCCTTCTCCTTATCCATCTTCTGCCAAGTGCCGTCTTTGTAATAGTTTACTTTTCTTTTCATATGTTCTACATAACAATTTCCTTCCTCCTGTAATATTTCCCCATCCGTGCGCACAGTCATCAATAATTGATTGGAGTGCTCCAGCATCCATCCTCAGATTCTCTATCATGTGGCAGTGTACCGGGGATTTAAAAAATAAGACAAGGAAACCATTTTACAGACATTTTACAGACAGATCCATCTAATGTAATTACCTATTCTTTTTCTGTTATATTTGTATTTAATGCTGGGGCAATGAATCGTTCATTTTTTTTCCTATTTGGAAAGTTAGTATGAAATCACCCAATTTACTTGACATCAAAGTAGCTCTGGAATACATAAAAAAAAAAATCTGCAACAGGTTACCATGGCAATGGAACTTCTGGAATAATTCAATATGGTTCCAAATTTGTGAGCTCTGGGGCTGTACGAAGTTCTGATGTCATTATGCTTGATGGCGTCTGTAAATGTCTAAGGATTTGTTATGCAGCGACTGAAGGAAGATAAAACTAAATGAATGTCTCTAACTTGGATGGAGCATACGGAAGTAAAATAAAAGTCGAACAAGGTCATATATCACATATGACTATATCCGGGCTGTTTTAAGATCAGTAGGAGCTGTGGGCATCCAGAATACAAAGGAAAGTACTAGAAATGAAACGTATAGAATGATCAACTTTCGCTTACCCCTTTTAACCACCTGATTACTTGGCACCTAAACCCCCCTCCTGCCCAGACCAATTTTCAGCTTTCGGTGCTGACGCACTTTGAATGACAATTGTGCGGTCATAAAACACTGTACCCAAATTACATTTTTATAATTTTTTTCCCACAAATAGAGCTTTCTTTTGGTGGTATTTAATCACAGCTGGGGTTTTTATTTTTTGCTAAAAAAACAAAAAAAGATGGAAAATTCAAAAAAAAAAAAAATCATGTTTAATAGTTTGTTATAAAATTTTGCAAACCGGTAATTTTTCTGCTTCATTGATATGCGCTGATGAGGCAGCACTGGTGGGCACTGATAAGGTGGCACTGGTGGGGACAGATAAGTCGGTACTGATGGGCACAGCAAATATGGCACTGATGGGCACGGATGGGTGGCACGGATGGGTGGCACGGGTGGGTGGCACAGATGGGTGGCACGGATGGGCACTGATAGATGGCACTGATAGATGGCACTGATAGGGGGCACTGATGGGCACTGATAGGTGGCACTGATGGCCACTGGTAGGTGACACTGATGAGCACTGGTAGGTGACACTGATGTGCAGCACTGTAAAGGCACATTGTGGGCACTGGCACTGTGGGCACTGACAGATGGCACTGTGGGCACTGACAGATGGCACTGTGGGCACTGACAGGTGGAGCTAGTGGGCACTGGTAGGCGGCACTTTTATTAGGGCAAAGGTGGGCACCATGGACCCTGGGCACATTGCAGTGAGAGGGACTGATGTCCCTCTCACTGCCGCCGGTGATCGCTTTTTTTTTCAGCGCGAGGAGGAAAAACAGCCGATTACCGGCTCTGTTATTATCACATGATCAGCTGTCATTGGCTGACAGCTGATCACTTGGTAAGGGGTCGGGATCGACCCCATACTCGGATCTGTGATCCAGCGAGTCTCACATACTCGCTGATCACAGAGCGCGCGCGCCCGTCAGGGGGCACGCAGGCCGCTCGTTGCTGGGACGATGTCGTCCCGGCATCTTAGATCCGCGCTGTAGCCGTCATTCAGCTATAGCGGGGATCCCAGGTGGTTAAAGCAACCCTGTTTGCAATTGCAAATTCTGAATAAAACAGTAAATTGTTATTTCTCCTGCTGCCTGCGCCAGCCCAGATAGCAAGCAATTGAGTTTCAAGTTTAAAAATGACTTTCTAAGCTATTGCTAGACTTGCCATGCTTCACAACTTTGTTGCACAACTCCAGATCAACTTTCTTTGCAAACATTCTGCAAGTCTGCTGCAAGTTTTGGTGCATGTTGTGCAATAGTCATCCCACCACAGGGGTCACTGTGGCTGAATTATCATGCTGTAGACTTGCAGAGCTTTTGCTGTAGACTCACCAGTGCAACTTTGTAACACATTTCAAAAGTGTCAACAAGAACTTGTGTTTCACGTGCTCTGCAAGTGTACAACTTGCCAGTGAAAATGTGCAGCGAGTTAAAAGACTTACAATTCAACACTGCCACAAATTTGTGGCAAGTTATACTTGCTATCTTGGAGTGAGCACTGCCCTTGTGGGTGAAATTTCTTCTGAAACCTACACTTCAGGAAGTGTTATGCCGTGTACACACGACCGGACTTTCCGGCAGACTAGGTCCAACGAGATCAGTCTGTCGGTCATTTCGATCGTGTGTGGGATAATCCGATTGTTTTTATAAAAAAAAAAAAAATCAGATGGACCTAGAAATAGAACATGTTTCAAATCTGTCCGACGGACTAAATTCCTATCTGGAAAACCGCTCGTCTGTATGCTGGTCCGACGGACCAAATACGACGCAAGGGCAGCTATTGGCTACTGGCTATTGAACTTCCTTTTTTAGTCCCGTCTTACGTCATCACGTTTAAAACGAACAGACTTTCGAACGGACTTAGTCCGTTCGTGTATGGGCAAGTCAGTTTGTTCGGAAGTCCGTTGGAACTCTGTCGAAAGTCCGTTGGGAAGACCGTCGGACCTGGTCTGCCGGAAAGTCCAGTCGTGTGTACGCGGCAATAATCTCCTGGTCCCCACATGCATTGGTTTCTCCTACTGTCCTCCATTTCACTACTGTGTCCTATAGTGATATGGAGGTTGGTGGGAGGAGTCATTGAGTGCTGTGGGGGACCAAGAGAGTGATGCACTTTTTGAGTATCAGTTTTATCAGAGTATCAGTTTTATGAGAAAAGTAATTCCAGTCAATTTCTAGCTAAGCCTAAATCTACTTCCACCTTCATTGTAAGACTTTTCTATCTACCCTGTAAAAGAAAAGATGTCTATACTTATCTATCTACTTATCTATTCTGAAGTCGCTCTGGTCTGGTCAGATGATTGGGTCCCATCACCGGTTTTAGTGTAGAGGAGAGGCAACGACAACGGCTGCAGAGCCTGAGCGATGACGTCATCCGTAGGCCTACTATGGGACAGCCGTTGTTGGCTGTCCCTCCTTTACACTGAAGCTGAAGCTGGTGCTGAAGGCCATGGCTAGATGCACACTTTGTGTTCATTCATCAGCGATCACCGCAGGTAATCACTGACTGTGCAGGGTGCCACGTATAGCTGTGGCCACCGGTGACCTTTCATAATAGTGAACGGGGGCCAGTGGCCGCATCTAGCCACTGAGTCACAGCATGACTTGCTGCTACAATTCACACCGGCCTTAATTGCCAATGTGAAGGTCGCCTTAAAGTATAACTAAAGGCACATTTTTTTATCCAGTTTTCAATAGAGTGGAGAGGGATTACAACACCTGTCAGAATTTGTTTTTAATGCATCCTGCTAGGAAGTTTCACTTTTTTTTTATGTTCATCCAAATTTTGGGTTGTCCCCACAGCTCCCAGCACGGAGATCAGACTCTTGCTCCGGGTCTCATACGAACAGAATCGGGAGGCCCCGTTCCTGATCACATGATCGTTATGATAGCCTCTGGTTCACTATTAGGCCCCTTTCACACTGGGGCGGGAGCCGCTGCAACGGTAAAGCTGCGCTTTATTTAGCGCTGCTTTACCGTCGTTTTAGCAGCAGTATTCGGACGCTCGCGGGGCGGTTTTACCCCCGGCGAGCGGCCGGAAAAGGGTTAAAATCGGCAGTATTACCGCGGTGTCCCATTGAGATCAATGGGTAGGAGCGGTATAAGAGCGGTGAATACACCGCTTCTATACCGCTCCAAAGATGCTGCTAGCAGGACTTTTTTTATCGTCCTGCTAGCACACCGCTCCAGTGTGAAAGCCCGCCGGCTTTCACACTGGAGTGAATGGGGCCGTTTTTTTTTCAGGCGCTGTACAGGCGCTATTTTTAGCGCCGTACCGCCTGAAAACCACCCCAGTGTGAAAGGGGCCTTACAGTGATCAGTGAATGGAATGGAGAAAAGGATACATTGTATCTTTTCCTCCTTGCTAGAAGAGAGAAATGTAAACAAAGAAATGTGTGTAAAAAAATATATATATATATATATAAAAAAAGCTAGATCAGGGTTGGATCTAGGTTCTTGTCAGGGTTAGGGTCAATGATAGTGTCAAATAGGTAGAAAAAAAAAAGCAAAATGTGCACCTATTTCTGGGCCCTACTACAGGTACAAACAACAAATAATACACACTTGTGGTATTGCTGTGGTCGTCAGGAGCAAGAGCATTCATTTTGGGTTGTTCTTTGGTGGTAGGTAATGGTAAAGCAAGTGATACACAGCTACAGTTTAAAAAATAATCATTTTATTTTAATTTTTTGACAATTTTCCTTTGATATTAAAAAAATCAGGCGATATCCATTACCGTTGTATCACCAACTGAAAGCCCAATTTGTCCTAAAAAAATAAGTAATTCATCTGGATACACTAAGTAGTTGCAATGAAATGTACAGTTTTACTAAAACATGCCAAAGTTGCAAAACTGTGTTCAGGCATTAAAGTATTTTTTATTTATTTAAAGATAACAAACATATTATACTTACCTGCTTTGTGTAGTAGTTTTGGACAGAGCAGCCCAAATCCTTCTCTTCTCAGGTCCCTCATCGACACTCCTGGCCCCTCGCTCCTGCAGCATGCCCCCACAGAAAGCATCTTGCTATGGGGGCACCGAGCCGAGCCGCTGCTCTGTGTGTCCATTCAGACATGGAGCCACGTCCTGGCCCTACCCCCTCTCTCTCCTCATTGGCTCACTGACTTTGATGGACAGCAGAGGGAGCCAATGGAGCCCACTGCTGTGTCTTAGCCAATCAGGAGGGAGAGTCCCTGGACAACCGAGGCTCTTGTGCAACATCACTGGATCGTGATGGGGCTCAGATAAAGTATTAGGGGGGCTGAGGGATGAACTGAACACAGAAGGTTTTTTATCTTAATGCATAGAATGCATTAAGATAAAAAAAAAAATCTGCCTTTAGAACCACTTTAAGATTTGTTTTACCTTCATCACGAAGGGGTTAAATGCAGTTATGTCCTTTCATTGATTTGCCAATGTACTTTTCGTGCTGATAAAACTTTTTCAGCACTAGGCTAATGCAATTTCTTTAAAGATATAATGTAAAAAAAAAAACATGAACAAACCGGTTCAGTGTGTCAGACATCCCCCTGGCAAGAAATAGTGAGTGTGTACCCCTTCCACCCCATCTCATTCTCTTGATAGCAGCCTGCCTGCCCTTCAGCATTAGGGGATGCTTTAAGGAGTGGTTTCCCAAAAAAACATGGGTCCTCTGGGCCTCTAGCAAGTCCACCGGTGCATGCAGATGGAAGAAAGTAATAAACAAATAAAAATTAATTTTTTCCCTTTTTGAGGTTGGGTTCACACCTAATACGGATGCAGCTCACAGAAGGGGTCCAGCCCAGGGCATCCCTGTTCTCCGTTCAGGGACGAATCAGGCCCATATTTTTGTCTAAAGTCCGACCTGAAATAGAGCCAAAGTTGCACAGGACCCCTGTGCAATTCGCTCCGCAGCTAACACAGAGATATGTGAACCGTCTCCATTGAGAGACCCGGCCACAGTCTCCTGTCATGTTAATTGGATGCAGGGAAACCCACATCCAATCCGCACTAGTGTGAACCCAGCCTAACTGATTATTATTTTTGCAGGTACTAGATGTCCAAAGATGTCCCACACGGTTCAATCCAGGGTTGGCAGATCAGAGGAGGGAGGAACATGGTCCCATGGGTGGGCTGGTATCACACCACAACCTCCCAAAAAATGGGCATGTGCCGTTTTTGGCAACACAGTACACCACAATGCAAAGCAGTGCAGTAC
The DNA here is from genome assembly GCA_028564925.1 of Lithobates sylvaticus. Lineage (NCBI taxonomy): Eukaryota > Metazoa > Chordata > Amphibia > Anura > Ranidae > Lithobates > Lithobates sylvaticus. Next base: position 209,561,225 of record CM053033.1, on the reverse strand, counting down.
TGTGTGTTTAGGGTTAGGTTAAGGATCATTTATCGGGGATACTATATTGTTAGGGACACTTTTTAGCTTAGTGCCAGCTATAGAAATGTGAGGTTGTTAACTTGTTCTCAACGTCGACAGTATCTTGCCAAAACTTGGCACTGAAATATAGTGTACCGTCGAAATATTGCTCTGCTCACGACCAATACATTATTTCTTAGACCTGAAACAAGGTCAAGTTCTTCTAAGAGCGTTATTGGAGGATTGTTTTCCGTTAACATTTTAATAATGTCACAGTTACCGACTGACTTGCATAAAAATACTTGAAGAATGGGACAAGAGGCTGATTTACACGAGCCTTTCCTCTCTGGCTGGAGGGCGAAAGACCAGCGTGCAGAAAAGACAGCAGTAAGAAGATGCAATTTGTAATCTACTCAGCAGGAACCCAAGCCCTGATGGTAGATTGGATAATTAGGGAACACAGACAAGTCGGACTTGTGAAAAATCTAATTGCACTTAAGGCAGAGAAAGCCTGGAGCGCTGTATAGATGTCGACATTGATGGTCTGCATGGGCCCTCTACATTTTTAATGCGCTTGTACAAATTGCATGTTCACAAGGTACATGACAAATGAAATCCATTTACATAAGAGACACACAGAGGATTAAACGGGGGAATTGCCAGTGTGTGTTTTCCACGGCATAATGAGATACACATTTGTATGTCTTGTACCAGGCTGACGGCCCTTTTTCCAGAAGAGTAAACAGGAAAATTAAAGGAGCACAATCATGCTAATAAATAGTGATTTGTTGCATTTTTATGATATAAACAGTTTAAGGAAGAACAGATTTTTAAGTCAGCTGCCATCTGTTGCTTTTCACTTAGGATAATTTTTTTCTTCAAGACAGATTACAGTTACATTGTAGTTAATTAAAGTGCGCCTGTCAGCTGTTTTTAAGCTATTATTATAGAGCAAAACCATCACTGAATGATATTTAGGTTGGAAATAACTGTGGTCATACACTATGTTGGCCGAAAGACAAAAATCTAACAGATTCCTCCATCCACACTGTACAATATGGATGGATGGATGAATCTCCCACTGCTGCTGTTGTAATCTGACAGCCAGCACCAGTGGCTACCAAAATAGCTGACCAGTGGCTGCATTTGATTGGACACAGCTGCTGTTGGCTGGCAATTTTCCAGTTCATTCCTTCAATTTTTTAGTTGAAAGCATGACGGGTGGGAGTGGGCTGTCAGAGCCAACATTGAGTAAATTTTGCACACATGTCCACTGACACCTGCTTCCACCCGATTCGATCCTGTCCGCTAAAAACAGATGGTGGTCCTATTGCCCATCCATCTAGCGGATAGGATGGCATTGGATGGAAACAGACAGGCAGTCTGTTTCCTTCCAATCACCCCATAGAGGAGAGCGGGACTGTGTCTGTGTCCGCTCTGCATACCGGGGCAGACAGGGACCTGTCATCTGTCTGCTCAGAGGGGATCAGCAGGGAGATCTTCCATTGAGCAAGCAGATTTCCGCTTAGCGGAGGCGCCCCTGTGAAAGGGGACTTGGAGTTTTTTAAATAATATATAAATGTCACCTTTTTTCATAATAATTTCTCATACATCTCATTGCTACTGATTTTCTGCAGGCTTTATCAGTCATCTCATGTCTGCTGGTACGTGCTTTAGTGTTTGTTGCATTTAAGTGCTTTGGACTATTTTTTTTTTTTTTTTTTAACTGACAAAGTTGGTTTATATCTGTACTTATGACATGGCCACTTGTAAGCCCCATACACACGGTCGGACTTTTTCATGGATTCTGTCCGATCGGACAATGTTGTTGAAAAATCAGACCGTGTGTATGCACCATCGGACAGTGTACGTCGGATTGTCCGACGGACAAAGTCTTATCTCCTGCTGGATAGATTTGCCGACAACCCGGTCCGATCACACCAAATCCGATCGTGTGTACGGTTGTCCGACCGGACAAAGTGCTACGCATGCTCAGATCACATTACAAGACCAAAGCTATTGGCTACTAGCCTCTACGTAGTCCCGTCGTAGGCAACAAACGTCACCACGTTCAGAATGATCGGATTTTCCGACAACTTTGTCCGACCGTGTGTACGCAAAACCAACATCAGACAAAGTATGACGGACAGGATCCGACCGACCTGGTCCGCGGATTGTCCGACCGTGTGTATGGGGCTTTAGTCTTCCTTGTGTTACCCTGTCATGTGCATCCCCAACTATGCAACAGTTGTCACTCTATAATGATAAGTGTATGAAGAAGGCGAATGGCATGATGACCAGTTTTCATTAAATTGAAGCTGCAGATCTAAAGCTTTGATATTGCATGAACATTGGCTGGGTTTAACTCCAGTGACCAACAAAGATCTGAAGGGTGCCTAAAAATAAAATTCCTCTCTTACAACAGACATCACAGGGCGCTCGCTATTACCTTTGGTTCACCAGAAAAGCCTTTTTCTGTGCACTTCTCTGATCCTAGTTTCAGTGCTACTTGAGGCACAGCTTGCCTGACTTTAAAGCTAAGCCTCACCTACACACATTTGTCCCTTGTTCCAATGAGATCACTACAGGGGGGTGGATGTTGTTTAGCTATAGGGGCTTAAAGATGGTCAAGGAAGATGATCTCTTAAGCTGACCATACACTGTACAAATTGTGTCCGGTTCCTGATGAACCCGTGAAATTTAATCAATGGGTGGGCCAGTCGCCACCCTCCTTCCCGACATTGTTTGATTGAAAGATCAAATGAGCCGAATAGGTCCAGATGCAGCTGCTGGTTGTCAAAATATAATAGCTGCAGCAGGAAATGTGTCCTTACGTACTACAGTGGGGCAAAAAAGTATTTAGTCAGCCACCAATTGTGCAAGTTCTCCCACTTAAAAAGATGAGAGATGGCTGTAATTGTCATCATAGGTATACCTCAACTATGAGAGACAAAATGTGGAAACAAATCCAGACAATCACATTGTCTGATTTTTTGAAAGAATTTATTTGCAATTTATTTTCAACCCCATAGAAAAACTTTTGAGGGAGTTGAAAGTCCATGTTGCCCAGCGACAGCCCCAAAACATCACTGCTCTAGAGGAGATCTGCATGGAGGAATGGGCCAACATACCAGCAACAGTGTGTGGCAACCTTGTGAAGACTTAAGCCCCATACACACGGTCGGACTTTTTCATGGATTCTGTCCGATCGGACAATGTTGTTGAAAAATCAGACCGTGTGTATGCACCATCGGACAGTGTACGTCGGATTGTCCGACGGACAAAGTCTTATCTCCTGCTGGAAAGATTTGCCGACAATACGGTCCGATCACACCAAATCCGATCGTGTGTACGGTTGTCCGACCGGACAAAGTGCTATGCATGCTCAGATCACATTACAAGACCAAAGCTATTGGCTACTAGCCTCTACGTAGTGATTGTCTAGATTTGTTTCCACATTTTGTCTCTCATAGTTGAGGTATACCTATGATGACAATTACAGGCCTCTCATCTTTTTAAGTGGGAGAACTTGCACAATTGGTGGCTGACTAAATACTTTTTTGCCCCACTGTATATGGGGGGAGGGGGGGTCAAAGAAGAAAAGTTTTTGCCTAACATATGTCACTTAGTGGACTTTTAAAAGTCTAAAATGGCAAACAATTTTTGCTGTAATAATAGTGCCTTAATATGCTGTGTGAAAAGCTTAGAGGACAGAATGACTTTCAAAGGCTAGTGCCAACCAACACCACTGGACATCAGTATGTTAAATCACCTGTTGCTTCTTGTATTCCTTGTAGATTTCAGTGATACGATTGTCCCACAAGGGAGAACCTTAACCCTTGTGTCCTCCTACCCTCAAAGCTGTTACAACGGTGTCGCTCTTTGCAGCTGGACTCCCTAATTACTGGCAAATCAAGTTTTGGAGATGCATTCATCAAGGGAAATGGACACCGTCATTTGGCTTTGCAAATGGCCACAACTGTAGGAAGGAACTACAAATATCCCATCTTTGGAATCCCTAAGTGATAGATAATCATCTGCTTCATCTTGTCAGCAGCCGCACACATTTGAAAGATCAGTTTTCGGCAGAGTTGACCTTTAATTCACCGTACAAACTACAGTGAAGATGAGCATAAGCTGTATCAAAAAAGATCCATCTGCTGAAAGACAGAACAATTTCCCAACCAGAATATAAGCTTAGGCAATGCACACGCTACAATCAGGACAGTGGCCCTGGAAAGAACATGTTTCATTAGTTATAATCTATTCCCTTCAGACCCTTTAAAAGCCATGTCTAACCACCCAGATAATTTCTCTGCTAGGAAGAAGACAGCGGCCTTCCAGGGCTGTCTGTGAAGGTGACTCCATGGAAATGCAATTATTTTTCCAGTGTTTATCGTCAGTACACAGTGTCCTCCCAAGGGCACCCAGCAATTCTTTATGATACTGTAATGATTCTGTGTTTTTTTATAGATTTTTCTCAAGGGTGGAAAGAACTCCATCTATTTCAAATCTGGAATAGCGCTGGTATGAAGATTCCAGCATTCTTCTACCTTTGGAGGAATCCATTCCTTCAGAAATCAATTGGAAATTTACTCAGTAGAGGGAGCTGTTAATTTGTATTAAATGCCTCCAGTTCTTGTAACATATTTCTGTGTATATTCTGCTGTAGCCTGAAAAAGATTGGAAAAGCCTGAACATAAATATCAGTCGCAATACCTAAAGACTGGTCTGATGGCCTTGGAAGTTTTAAACTATTCTGTGAGCACCTGCTATGCAGTATAAATGGTTGATAACCACCTATATGACAGATAACAGTTCTGGTACAAAGTTGCAGGTAGACAATGGGGCAACAACTGATCAGGCAGGGGTAGACCCAGTGCAATTGGTCTACAACAGGGGTCTCGAACTGGTGGCCCTCCAGCTGTTTCCAAACTACAAGTCCCATCATGCCTCTGCCTGTGGGAGTCATGCTTGTAACTGTCAGCCTTGCAATGCCTCATGTGACTTGTAGTTTTGCAACAGCTGGAGGGCCGTTAGTTTGAGACCCCTGGTCTACAACATTGCTAGGCGACATCACCAGGTGTTATTGATGAACTCAACTTTAATTTGCCCCATCACTATAAGTATGTGGGGAATCCCCCCACGCTGAAGTGGAGGTGGGGGGGGGGGGGGGTGTTGTAATTTCCGAAGGAATGGACTTCATTTTTATTTTGCAAAGGTTCCCCTGCCTCATTGTGATACATACACATTTGGAACATTTGTTTAAATAAAGAATTGGGCTGTAATTGTAGGAGTTAATCAGAAATATGACTGTATTGCACTTTTATAAGGCAATGTCTATTTGATAGTCAAAGCTTACTACAATTCAGCAACGCTCCTTGCCTCTAGGTAACACAAAGTTTCCTTCAGCTCAGGGATCCAAATGGTTGACCAGTATGGCATGCCAAACTGCATGAAGCTACTAAATTGTAGTCAGCAGTAGGGATGAGCCAAACACCCCCCGGTTCGGTTCGTAGTAGAACATGTGAACAGGGAAAAAAATTTGTTCGAACACCTTTAAAGTCTATGGGACACGTGACACGCAAAAGTGCTCATTTTAAAGGCTTATATGCAAGTTATTGCCTAAAAAGGGTTTGGGGATCCGGGGTCTGCCCCAGTGGACATGTATCAATGCAAAAAAAAGTTTTAAAAAAGTCATTTTTTTTCGGGAGCATTGATTTTAATGTGAAACGATAAAAAAAAAAAAATCCTTTAAATATCGTGCCTAGGGGTTGTCCTTAGTATGCCTGTAAAGTAGGAAGCATAAGTCTAATGCCACGTACAGAAGATCGGAATTTCCGACAACCAAACCGTGGATTTATTTCCGATGGATGTTGGCTGAAACTTGTCTTGCATACACACGGTCGCACACATTTTTTCAGAAATTCCGATCGGCAAGAATGCGCTGACGTACAACATGTATGACGGGACTAGAAAAAGGAAGTTCAATAGCCAGGGAAGCCTACAAGCACTATCTTCTGGGCTCTGGTGCAGCTGAGCGACTAGCATACACAACCCATTCTCGCTCATGTGCAGTATGTACGGCGCAGCACCGTACACTTCTGACATTGCCATCACAATGGGCAGCGCCGTTGGAAGTGCCCGCCCCCATTGTGATGGCAACGAAGACCTCGGTGCTGCCCACTGACTCCTGGGAAATGATGACAAGCATCTCCCAGGAGCACTAGCGAGCTCGGGCGCCGAGGGAAATGACGTCAGGCGCCAGGGAGAGGAAGAGGCAGATTCAAAGGCACCTCTTAGCAACAGACATCAAAACGCGAGTAAGAAAAAAAAAATCCAAATGTTGTTTATTAGATTTAATGCTGCTGAAAAATGAAAAGTTAATTTATGGGTGGAACTCCGCTTTCAGAATAAACAATTTGTTGTGTCCCAATTGAAGATGTGTCTCAAGACTGGACAAGAAGCCTGGGTGTAAAAGATTCAATCAGAATGTGTGTTTGTTAGCCTAGAGAGGACACATTTTCCTTCTCTATTTCCCTCCATCTCCCTGTCACCTTATTCCAGGGCTTTTTTTCTCAGAAAATAGGTGCAGGAACTCAACTGCGACCCCCCCCCCCAAAACCAACCTTCCCCCCACACACCCTCCAAACTGCATCAAATAGTGGGTGTGGTCAAATTTCACTAACAGTGCAAGGGTCTCAAAAGGGCATTAAATAGCAGGAGTGCATTACATACAGAGTGCAGAGTTCGGGGGGCAGGGGATGTTACACACAGAGTTCAGAGTTCCAGGGTGTGCTACATACAGAGTTCAGAGTTCAGGGGTGCACTACACACAGTGCAAAGTTCAGAGGTGCACTACACACAGAGTGCAGAGTTCCAGGGTATGCTACATTCAGAGCTTGCAGTTGCGCTATGTACACAGTGCAGAGTTCAGGAGTGCGCTGCATACAGAGTGCAGAGTTCATGGGGTGCACTACACACTACACACAGTGCAAAGTTAAGGGGTGCACTACACACAGAGTGCAGAGTTTAGCCTTCTTCTGCAGCTGCTTACCTCTGCAGCCCCTATCCACCTCTCTCTCACGCCCTCTTCAGCTCTGACCTCTGCATGCAACTCCCCTTCCACTGCCCCCATCTTCTCCCTCCCTCCTTAAAAGATCCACCATCTTCCACATAACTTACTTGTGTTGCTGTATTAAACTGAAACACCCTGTTGGCTCTAGTACCTCCCCACACACTGTAGGTGGCTCCTCTCTCACTTGTAGAGAGATGATCCAGTGGGGGAGTTGGGATCTGCTCTGCACCTGCATCTTCCTTGTCCACTCGGGAGATCAGATCAGTGGGAGCCATTTAGAGACAAGCTGTCTCTTGTAAACACAGAAGCCGGACTTCAATGTTTACAAGTAATAGTGATGTAAAAGAAAAAAGAAAAAAAGTGCAGTGCTCAAAATATGAAATGAAAAAATTACTAATCAGTGTATACTTCCAACACCTGATACTGGTGAAAAAATTAATAATAATAAAAAAATTATCACTAAAATATGATCAAATCATAAAAAACATACGTTGAGAGAAAACTTATGCATACAAATAAAATTAATACATTTAGATTGGTGCCATGAAGTCCAAATAAATGTCCGTAAATCCTAAAAAATACAATACAAAAAAACGTGATATGGACAAAAGAACTCCCAGGGTGAAGAAACATTCAAACGTGTATTGAGAGATATCATGAGTAGTGTTCAGATTGACCACGCAGATCTCATCATCTATTCATTAAGTATAAAGTGGAGGCTTACCAGAATGCTGGTCTTTTAAGGCGTATCAAGACGAACATCAGGTCGATCAAAGTCATCCGGGTGCCAATCTCTGCATCAACAGTAACCTGTTCCCAGGAACTGAACGCTTGTATCGCAGCAGGTGTCCCAGGAAGTCACCAAAAAGAAAAAATAAAAGCCTCCAAATGGTGTGGTAAATTACAAAAAGGGATCCTTTATTAAAGCTCCACCGAGCAATAGGACAATGTTAAAAGCAGTCTTTGCACAGACAGACCACATACCAAAAAGAACGCCATAACACTAATACAAACTGACAGCGCTTTGGCATAGAGGAAAAAAACTCTCTCCAGGAGTTTTGAAACGCGATCGCGCATGCGCAGGACGTGTGGGCGTGGTTACCCGACGATCGTTTCGTCAACAGCGTGATGTCATCAGGGGTAAGTAATAGTGATGAGCAGGGAGTAGAGGGCCTGAGCCAGAGGTGTTGGAACTGAGTTCCACCAAGTTCCAGCTGAAAAAAACCCTGCTTTATTCCCATTTGCCTATTGGTAACTATATTTTATGTACAGTATATCCCTATTTGTAAATGTATATCTATTTGTAAAAAAAAAAAAAAAAACCCAACCCTTATTTTAGGATTTAGTGGTCCTTCATTAGAACCAAAGCACCCTAAACAGGGCACATTCTACACACCAGTTTTCAAATTATTGGAAATCAAGAGGTGCAAACATTTGTGCTAAAATAGAATCTTTTTTTATTTCCCAAAGGAAATACCCCCTTCATTGTTTATGTATCTCATTGAAGCATTCCACAAACCTGGAAGAACGTTCACTCTTGTCCTGATGGGTCTACAATTATAACTTGTACTGGCAGACTTCCTACCGCCTCTTTGTTGGCGAGATTTTTGCTTGCATGGCCAGCTTATATTTTTACCGCTCGAGTTGTCACCTCTCTGCCCTTTACTTTGTACAGACTCTCGGCACTGAGATGAAGAACAATGTGTTGTTTGTGTCTAATTGCAGGCCTTGGAAATGTGCAAGGATTGAGAAGCGCTATGGGTGCTGATTAAAGTTCCATTAGAAAGCCAGCATTGAAAGTTAACTAATTCCAAGTTGATGGAGACAGAAGAAACCGGAGGAGTCATTGGAATGGATGAGAGAGGCTGGCTGCACAGAACTCGTACAAAGCGAGTGGAAGAGGAGGAGGGGAGTGGAGGGAGCTGTGCTGCAAGCTGCACAGATCAGGGACTCTACCTTTTGCTTTATCAGCAGTCAGAATAGGTCACACACACTGCAGAAATCCCTTCTGGCGTACAGCAGCTGGTAGGAGCAGGATAAGTTGTGGGCTTCCAAAGAAAAAAAAAAAAAAACACAGGTTATTTAATGACGCAGTACACAGAACAATGATCTTGCAGAGCAGCTGCAGCAACCAATCAGATTTTAGGTACCATCAGTGGATGCATGACGATAATGTGATTACTGATTGCTTGAAGTGCACTGCTGTACTTTACATGTTGTTTAGGAGCATTAATATTTCCCGCTGAGCATACGCAGATGTGCGTACTCAGCTTTCGGGGGCTATACCGGGATAATGTGCGCAGCGGCAGGCATCATCCCGGTACCGTTGTTTAGAGAGGGCGATTGGCTATCCAGGGATAACAACCGATGCGGCTAAAAGACACTCGATTGTTATCCCGGAGGAGGGGACATCCCCTCCTGCTGCCTCCCACCGCTCTTCCCCGGCCTCCCGTCCCACCGGAAGGCCCTATCGAAGATCCGCCGCTTCCGGCGGCTAGTGACAGACTGAATGAATGGCTTTGTTCCAGTCTCCTGTATGTAAACACAGAAGCGACGTCACGTCACAACGTCACTTCCTGTTTACTCGGCTGCCAATGGCGCTGGATTTAAAAAAAAATATACAGTATTCAGATACATCGTTTTCGGTGATCTGAATACTTTGAAGTGCAAAGGAGGGATTGGAGGTCTTTTAGACCAGTCACCACCTATTACTGTCACAAGGGATGTTTACATTCCTTGTGACAGCAATAAAAGTGATCAAATAATTTTTTTTTTCAAAAAACACAATTTAATAATATAAAAATAAATAAGAAAAAAAAATAAAAAATTCACAGCACCCCCATCACCGCGAGCTCGCGCAGCAAAGAAAATGCATATGGAAGTTGCTACCGCATATGTAAACGTGTTCAAATCCCACATGTGAGGTATCGCCACGTTTGTCAGAGCGAGATCAAAAATTCTAGCATTAGACCTCCTCTGTAACTCTAACCTGGTACAGGGGGTCCTCGAGTTACGAACTCGTTAGGGACTGCCCATCTGTTCTTATGTTACCCCCTGTAACAGTAAAAAAAATGTAAAGCGTCGCCTATGGAGATTTTTAGGTACCAAAGTTTGTCGCCATTCCACGGGTGCATGCAATTATAAAGGGTGACATGTTTGGTATCTATTTACCCGGCGAAACATCATCTTTCACATTATACAAACAAATTGGGATAACTATACTGGTTTTTTTTTTTTTTAATTCATGAAAGTGTCCCTTTTCCCAAAAAGTTGTGTTTAAAACACTGCTGCACAAATACTGTGTGACATAAAATATTGCAACAATCACCATTTTATTCTCTAGATTCTCTGCTAAAAAAATAAATAAATATATATATATATATATATATATATATATATATATATATATATATATATATAATGTTTGGGTGTTCTAAGTCATTTTCTAGCAAAAAATAGGGATTTTAACTTGTAAACACCAAATGTCAGAAATAGGCTTAGTCATGAAAGGGTTAAAGCCCAACTCAAGGAATTAGAACAAATTGACCAGTTCAACCAACTTACTTACTTCCTACTGCGGAATGCATTCCTCCCAACATTTTGTCCGGTTTCACACTGGGGCGGTGGGGCGGCGGCGGTAAAGCAGCGCTATATTTAGCGATGCTTTACCGTCATTTTATCCACGGTATACGGCCGCTAGCGGGGTGGTTTTAACCCCCGCTAGCGGGCGAAAAAGGGTTAAAACCCCCCGCAAAGTGCCGCTACAGTGGCCCTTTGCCGGCGGTATTACCGCAGTGTCCCATTGATTTCAATGGGTAGGAGCGGTATAGGAGCGGTGAATACACTGCTCCTTCACCGCTCCAAATATGCTGCTAGCAGGACTTTTTTTACCGTCCTGCTAGCGCACCGCTCCAGTGTGAAAGCCTATTTTTAGCGCTGTAGCGCCTGAAAAACGCTTAGGTGTGAAAGGGGCCTTAGAGATGGGAATGAGGGACACCTACTAGCAAATGTATGTAGGCATAGGACACACCCCCTTGGAGGAGAATTAACCCCAAAAAAAGGTTACTAAAATCCACAAGGGACTTTTTTTTACCACTACTATTCCTTTATGTTGGCTTTTAAAATTTCCAAATGCAGCAATTTAGAATTTGGATGAAAGGTTCAACACTGGGAAACACTTTTTGAAAGATAAATATACAACATTACATGTGAGGTATACATTTTATATACAATTATAGAGATCAGACCAAAATGAGGGACAGAGGGACGTTGCTTCAAATCCGGGACAGTCCCTAAAAATCAGGGACAGTTGGGAGCTATGGGAATGGCGATAAGAGTCAAATTTCCTACCTAGTGAGGGCCACATTGAGTTAGAACAAGACTGTGGAGGCACACGTTTTTGTTGGTGAAGCATATTTTGGAGAATGGATGTACATCCTTATTTAGGTTGAAGAATAATGCAACTGAGTTTGACTAGTCTTTGAAGAGGGTTGAAGAAAAGATCAGAGCGTCATGCCCGCCCTGCTGGTGTCTGTGTAGCACATCTCCTGAAGAATGGGTCAGATAAAGACTTGAGAGGTTAGCCTCTGGCCTGGTTGGTGCTGCTTGTGGAAACTGGTGTACATTCCCACATAAGTGCTGACTGTGACCTGGGAGGGTTGGTTCCTGTGTCTAAAGAGAGGTTCTGTGAAGATAGACCTTTCTTTGTGCCTGGGATCTGGGCTTCAGGGATGGGTGTCCCTGTGCCAGTGGAGTTGTAAGTAGCGAAGCCTGACTTGATGAAGCATAGGCACTTAGCATTAGGGAAAGCTGTCATGGTCCTGTGCACTGAGAAAAAAAAAACTTCTAACTCCTCAGTACTGGTGGGAAAAAAGGAAATTTAAAGTACATCAGGGGTGGAGGACCCCCTTACAAGCATATTTGAATGTTATCTCCTTTAAGCTAAACTCCAGGAAAATAAATAGAGCTAAATACACTGTTGAAATACATACACTAACTGGTCGCTTTATTAGGTACACCCTGCTGGGGATGCTGGGTTGGACCCCCCTTTTGCCAGAACTGCCTTAATTCTAATGGGGCTTTGATAAAGGACAATTCGTGTGTAAAACATGTAAGCTGTTCCTCCCTTGCTTGTACATGTAGTGCTCTTCAGGTTCTTCATGGTTTTATGCGAATAAAGGCATTTGGATCACAGTTTGGTGTGCAACCATCCAGATTTTCCTTTCGTTATGCCTTAATTCTTCATGGCATAGATTCACCAAGGTGTTCCTCAGAGATTTTGGTCCATATTGACATGATAGCAGCACGCAGTTGCTGCAGATTTGTTAGCTGCACATCCATTATGCAAATCTCCCATTCCACCAGATCTGGTGAGTGTGGAGGCCATTGGAGTATAATGACCTCACTGTCATGTTTAAGAAACCACTGGTGAGATGATTTGAGCTTTGTGACATGGTGCATTATCCTGCTGGAAGGAGCCATCAGAAGATGGGGACACTGTGGTCTAAAGGGGTGGACATGGTCAGCAACAATACTCAGGTAGGCCGTGGCATTTAAATGATGCTCAATTGGCACTAAGGGTAAGAATCAACACAAGTACCCCCCCCCCCCCCGGGGTACTAATGGGACTTTAAGGGCAACCAATGAAAAAACAGAATTGTATAAAACGTAAAAAAAATGTAATACAGATATAGAAGGCGTATACTGATTCTCTGCTGATTACGCTGCTGGTATGTTTATATTTGTCCTTATTATTTCCTATGTATGATACTTATTTCCTGTTATATGTTTTGATTAATATCAATGCTCTCTTGTAGAATACAATACCTTGTAATCTTCTATGTATATACTCCCCTGATGAAGGGACCCATGCTGTCCCGAAACACGTTGGATACATAAAGGATAAAATACGAATGCAACAACAGTCTTGTTCTTGCTAATATGTGTTTCTATTGGTGATGTATACACCTTTTATATCTGTATTAATAAAATTAGAATTTGTTTACAATTCAGTTTTTTCATTGGTTGCCCTTAAAGTCCGAATTAGTACCGGCGGGGTACTCATGTTGATTCTTTCCAATAGGGGATGCTGGCAACAACCTATGGTTTACCCAGGTAGTCTATTTTTTCGAAAATTGGTACTAAGGGGCCCAAAGTGTGCCAAGAAAATATCCTCCAATACACCACCACCACCAGCCTGAACCGTTGATACAAGGCAGGATAGATCCATGCTTTCATGTTGTTTACACCAAATTCTGACCCTACCATCTGAATGTCACAACTGAAATCCAGACTCATCAGACCAGGCAACGTTTTTCCAATCTTCTATAGTCCAATTTTGGTGCGCTTTTGCGATTTGTAGCCTCAGTTTCCTGTTCTTAGCTGACAGGAGTGGCACCAGGTGTTGTCTTCTGCTGCTGCAGCCCATCTTCTTCAAGGTTCATTGCGTTGATCGTTTAGAGATGGTATTCTGCATACCTTGGTTGTAACGAGTGGTTATTAGAGTCACTATTGCCTTTCTATCATCTCGAACCTGCCCATTCTCCTCTGACCTAAACAAAGCATTTTTGTCTGCACAACTGCCACTCACTGGATATTTTCTCTTTTTCTGACTATTCTTTGTAAACCCTAGAGATGATCGTTTGTGAAAATCCCAGTAGATCAGCAGTTTTTGAAATTTTAGACCAGCCACTTTCAAAGTCACTTAAATCCCTTTCTTCCCCATTCTGATGCTCGGTTTGAACTTCAGCAAGTTGTCTTCACCATTTCTAGATACCTAAATGCATTGAGTTGCTGCCATGTGATTGGCTGGTTAGAAATTTGCATTACAAAGCAATTGATGAACCTAATAAAGTGTCTGATGAGTGTATATGCAAGCTATTTTACTATCAAAAGGATTTGTATTTCTGCCTACACAGTCTTGAGATTTACACAGCACAACTAGACAGAGTCAGGTTGGTGACCTGACATTTGCTGCAGTTAAGCAATTTAGCTTGGTCTGCTCCCTGCCCCCAGCCTGTGATTGGTTAGTGAAGGAGCAGAGCTTCACTCTATTCACTATTTTCTTAACTGATTGACTCTTATTTCTGGCCAGCCCTCTCCTGGTGCTGCTGTACAGAGGGTTACAAGAGCGATAAGTCAAAATCAGGTATGCACACTAGTTGCAATACATCTAGGAATTTGTTAATAAATTCACTAAAGAATCTTTACAAAGCTTATCACAAGGCTCTAGCAGGGGGGCTGGTGAGAATGGATGACCTTTTGGGTACTTCATATAGTAAACATAAGCTTTTTAAAGTACAGTATTGAGAAGATTAGGAGGTGAACTTAGGCTAGGTGCTTGGCTTTGACATCTCATCTATATTGTTAAAACAACAATGGTAGAACTGGCACAGGAGACACGCTCAACGTCATTCGATCCAATTCCTGTGAGCTCGGGGTGACAAGGACACTCCCACTGGGGAAGAATCGTCAAGCTGCACACTTCCTCTGCTCTCAGGGTGTTATGGACACTCCCACTGGGGAAGAATCATCAAGCTACCCACTTTCTGTGAGCTCAGGGTGTCAAGGATACTCCCACTGGGGAAGAATCCTCAAGCTACACACTTCCTGTGCTCTCAGGGTGTCAAGGACCCCCCACTGGGAAATAATCATCAAGCTACCCACTTCCTGTGAGCTCAGGGTGTCAAGAACACTCCCACTGGGGAAGAATCATCAAGCTACCCACTTCCTGTGAGCTCAGGGTGTCAAAAACACTCCCACTGGGATAGAATCCTCAAGCTACACACTTCATGTGCTCTCAGGGTGTCAAGGACACTCCCACTGGGGAAAAATCCTCAAGCTACACTTTCTGTGAGCTCAGGGTGTCAAGAACACTCCCACTGGGGAAGAATCATCAAGCTACCCACTTCCTGTGAGCTCAGGGTGTCAAGGACACTCCCACTGGGGAAGAATCCTCAAGCTACACACTTCCTGTGCTCTCAGGGTGTCAAGGACACTCCCACTGGGGAAGAATCATTGAGCTACCCACTTCCTGTGAGCTGGGGGTGAAAGGACACTCCCACTGGGGAAGAATCCTCAAGCCTCACACTTCCTGTGAGCTCAGGGTGTCAAGGACACTCCCACTGGGGAAGAATCGTCAAGCTACACACTTCCTGTGAGCTGGGGGTGACAAGGACACTCCCACTGGGGAAGAATCCTCAGGTTTCACACTTTCTGTGAGTTCAGGGTGTCAAGGACACTCCCACTGGGGAAGAATCCTCAAGTTACACACTTCCTGTGCTCTCAGGGTGTCAAGGACACTCCCACTGGGGAAGAATGATTAAGCTACCCACTTCCTGTGAGCTGGGGGTGAAAGGACACTCCCACTGGGGAAGAATCCTCAAGCCTCACACTTCCTGTGAGCTCAGGGTGTCAAGGACACTCCCACTGGGGAATAATCATCAAGCTACCCACTTCCTGTGAGCTCAGGGTGTCAAGGACACTCGCACTGGGAAAAAAATCATCAAGCTACCCACTTCCTGTGAGCTCAAGGTGTCAAGGACACTCCCACTGGGGAAGAATCGTCAAGCTACACACTTCCTGTGAGCTGGGGGTGACAAGGACACTCCCACTGGGGAAGAATCCTCAAGCTACACACTTCCTGTGAGTTCAGGGTGTCAAGGACACTCCCACTGGGATAAAATCCTCAAGCTACACACTTCCTGTGCTCTCAGGGTGTCAAGGACACTCCCACTGGGGAAGAATCATCGAGCTACCCACTTTCTGTGAGCTGGGGGTGAAAGGACACTCCCACTGGGGAAGAATCCTCAAGCTTCACACTTCCTGTGAGCTCAGGGTGTCAAGGACACTCCCACTGGGGAAAAATCATCAAGCTACCCACTTCCTGTGAGCTCAGGGTGTCAAGGACACTCCCACTGGGGAAGAATCCTTAAGCTACACACTTCCTGTGCTCTCATGGTATCAAGGACACTCCCACTGGGGAAGAATCATTGAGCTACCCACTTCCTGTGAGCTGGGGGTGAAAGGACAATCCCACTGGGGAAGAATCCTCAAGCTACACACTTCCTGTGAGCTTAGGGTGACAAGGACACTCCCACTGGAGAAGAATCCTCAAGCTACCCTGGACTCATAGGAGAATAATTCAAGGGCAGCGCCCACTCCATCTCTGGACCAAAGACACCCACTCCTGAATATTATATGAACACATAAATTGGAGAAGACAGCTCCAAAAGGGTATGCATGCAAAGAGTGAAAATAAAAAGTGTTCCTTTGGGGTCTGCCTATCCTGAACTCGGGCTTTAAACTCTGACCTTTTCCATTCCATCCAAAACAAAAAGAAAAAGTTTATGCTATGGTTCCACTTTCTTTGTTGACAGATGCCTCATTTGGAACACACTGCCATCAAAGGGTTAATCCCATTCCACTAAAGGAGCACAGCAACAAAGGACAAAATTCTGCCGCTTACAAATGACACTTTGATCAAATGATCATTTGTTCAAAGGACGGCAACATGAATGCACCAGATAACAATTGTCTTTTAAAATCTTCCAATGGTGCCTTAGAAAATCAACATTAACAGATTTCTTTGTACGGCATATTCAAAGGACACTAGAGTATATTTCCAGGCAGTGGATGCTTTCAGGTATTATTGTACATTTTTCCTGAAATACATTTGTGATGGACTTTGACATTTTCACATATGCTCTTATCATTTATTGCATTTTCAAATTTGCAGATGCTCCTTCAATTGGCTATCTGTATATCAAACAATAAATACCATCAATAACAAGAAAAGTTGCTAAAAAAAGAATATATGAATATAAAAATGTGTAATGTTTAGAAGAAATCCCATCTTACTGTTTAACCCCTTAAGCCCCGGACCATTTGGCTGCCCAAAGACCGTTTTTTTGCGATTCGTCACTGCATCGCTTTAACTGACAATTGCGCGGTTGTGCGACGTTGCCCCCAAACAAAATTGACGTCCTTTTTTCCCCACAAATAGAGCTTTCTTTCGTGGTATTTGATCACCTCTGCGGTTCTTATTTTTTGCGCTATAAACAAAAAAAGAGCAAACATTTAAACATTTAAAAAACACAATATTTTTAAACGTTTTTGCTATAATAAATATCCCCCAAAAATATATAAAAAACATTTTTTTTCCCCAGTTTAGGCCGATACGTATTCTTCTAGATATTTTTGTTAAAAAAAAATAGCAATAAGCATTTATTGATTGGTTTGCGCAAAAGCTATAGCTTCTACAAAATAGGGGACAGTTTTATGGCATTTTTATTAATATTTTTTTTTTGATTAGTAATGGCAGCGATCTACGATTTTTATTGTGACTGCGACATTATGTCGGACACATCAGACACTTTTGGTGCTATTTTGGGACCATTTACATTTATACAGCGATCAGTGCAATTAAAAATGCACTGATTACTGTGTAAATGTGACTAGGGTAACCACTATGGGGCGCTGCAGGGGTTAAGTGTGTCCTAGGGAGTGATTCTAACTGTGGGGGGTGGGCTACGTGTGACACAACACTGATCATGGCTCCCGATCACAGTGTCACTAGGCAGAACAAGGAAATGCTTGTTTACATCAGCATTTCCCCGTTCTTCCTCTCTGTGAGACGATCACGGAGCTCGTGGGAGGGTCGGCATATTTAAAGGGACGTACTTGTATGCCCATTTACCTGTCTGTGCCATTCTGCTGACGTAAATGTTCATGCGGCGGTCGGCAAGCAGTTAAAGGTATCTATAGCCAGTGGCATACCAATAGCCATATCAGCCCACACAGCTGTTATGGGGCCCGGGGGTAGAAGGGGCCCCGTCATGGGGGTTGTTTAAACATAGACAACCTTTGTGCATATGGAGATAGTACAAATTTACTACCATATCATTAAAGATAACAGATCTTGTTAAAGGGGGTTTCCAGATTCCAATAATGTAGAGATCCAGTGGCAGATCAGCGGGTCTAAGTGATAGACTGGGAGCTCAGTTGAGTGAAGATCTAAACAAGGAGATTGTGGAAGAAGTGAAAGAGTTCATTACAACCTTTGTTAGAAACTGTTCAAGATGGTTGCCATAGGAGACAGCGTATCTACACATGCAGATGTGGTGTCCGGCTGGGTGTCTTTCCCTGAATGTCTTTCTACCTGTAGAAGTCTCGGAGTCTGCTAATTAAATAACAACTCCTAAAGGGTGTCCTGGCCCTAACCCTCTTCCCCACAGTTCTGTTAGGAGAAAATAAATCTCTTTGCATTCAAAAAGTGTCTGGCGCCCATTAATATACCTTGCATTGCACCCACCATGCCTTGTAACCCACTCTACATAGAAGGATGTCAGCTTTCCCTAACTCTGGAGATCACCATTAGGCCCGGAGAAGCCCAGGACTTGGCGTCATTCATATTTCTATCCTGATAGGTTTACTGTAAAAATACACTGTTATTTGCCCATATATAGCAGAGTTGGTAGGGCCTCCAGAAAGTCGACCCACCCAGGCAAGATTTAACCACCCATCTGTACTTCTTCACCTCACTTTTTTCTGCAGGAGGTCACACTAGAGAATAAACTCCAATGTTAGATGGTGTTGGGGTTTTCCAAGTGGGTAATGTGACTGCTTGTTTATGTAGCACGGCCCCCTAGGGGACAGCTGAGAATTACCTGCTCATCTGTACGGCCATGACCTGTTAAACCTTCCATCTCACCTGACACTCTGGGTTCGGACATCCTTGTAGCACTGTGTGGTAATGATCACCCAACTCAGTATAATTAGGTTCTGAAATACTTTACTTGAACCAAAAAAGAAAGTTATTTGAGAGGGAGGTGATAATCTACTGAGCCAAGACAACAGCGCCAACTCAGCAAACCTGCCCCTCCCTTATGGAGGCTTCAGTTAACTACTTATGCGGCCACACAGAGAAAGATGTGATCTGGCTAGTCTATACTAAAAGATAAAAGCAGGTCTATCAAGAAGTAGTATAGGGGAGGGCCCTCTGAGTAACGGCAAAGAAAGTTCCACGTTGCAGATCTGATGTTCTTTGCTAGCTAGTTGGAGCTCGTTAACTGTAATTCGTTTGGGTTTTGATGAAGCAGTAAGTTCCTAGGGTGGAAGATCTAAAGGTGTCTGAGCACAGTGTTCATGCAATGCAATAAAGTGTTCTTGGGGTAAAGATGTCTGTGCACAGTGTCCCTGTAATAATGACAATGGATAGATAAAGGTTGAGCTATTTGCCCTCTCACCAATGACCAGATCGCTCCGATGTCTTCAGGACTGGAACTCGTGTAGTGACACTTGTGCAGCGGATCTGCTGTCTCGGTCTTCCAAAATGAAGCTTGGCACACGCACCCACACCAACAGGCAGGTGATCCGAGTAGTGTTGATGACAGGATGTCTAACAGCGGGTGACAGAGCTAGGAACTTTAGGACTTGGGTTGGAAGTAAGACTCTGCGTGATAGGCCGCGACCTCTCTCCCTGTTACACGGAGAGGTCCGTTTTGCGTCAGGCCCAGAAGGAAGAAGAGTCCACAGGCGCTTTTGGCTTCCTTTATAGCAACTCCCGGTAATCTTCATGTTGCAGCAAGGATCCCTTGGATGTGTAGTCTTATACCGCGTACACACGATCGGAATTTCGGCCAGCAAAAGACCGATGAGAGATTTTCATCAGAAAATGCGACCGTGTGTAGGCTCCATTGGAATTTTGCTGGCCGAATTTCCAACAGCAAAAATTTGAGAGCAGGTTCTCAATTTTTCCGACGGAAAAGGTTTCTATCCGAAATTCCGATCGTCTGTAGCAATTCCAACGCGCAAAATTCCTACACATGCTCGGAAACAATTCGACGCATGCTCGGAAGCATTAAACTTAATTTTTTTCTCGGCTCGTCGTAGTGTTGTACGTCACTGCGTTCTTGACGGTCGGAATTTGGTGTGACCATGTGTAGGCAAGACAGTTTGAGCGGAATTCCGCTGGAATTCCGTCGGGTAAACCATCAGAGCTTTTTCTGACGAGAATTACAATCGTGTGTACGCGGCATAAGGGTACATAGGTGCAAAGCAACTATCCCAAGGACAACTATACGTCTCATAATTCAATTTGTTGGGCACATAAATATGAGGTCATTGGTTACACTGATTACCAAAGGAACAAGTGATGTCTAAAAACACTGAAAGGTATGGTGCTTTCTGCTGGTAGTCCATATCGCTATATGTATTATTTAAAAAAAAAAATTAGTAGCCGTGTTGGAGGGCTTTGGTGAAATATCAAGGGTCTAAAGAGAGAGAGAGGGACTGAGGACAGAGCCTCCCCAGTCCCTTTTTTTGGACAGTGAACAAATGGGAAGTGCTCTTTGCTGAGCAACTTCCTGTTCATGCACAAAGTGAAACATAGTAAACATAATTTACTATGCTTCAGTTAAGAATGAACACGGGAGCGATCGGTACAGATCACTAACTGTGTTCATAGTTTCATAGTTAGTAAGGTTGAATAAAGACCATCAGTCCATCCAGTTCAACCTGAGTGAGTGTCTACAATTGCCCCTATCCCTGTACATTGCACACTCACATCAGTCCCTTCCCCTTTAAGGAGCCCACAATCCAAGGTCCCCATTCATATACTAGGGCCAATTTTTTGGACAGAAGCCAATTAACCTACCTGCATGTCTTTGGATTGTGGGAGGAAACCGGAATACCCGGAGGAAACCCACTAACTGTTCACTCATCCATCCAGAAACATCCCCCGCACCAGCCATCGGGGGAGAAGAGGTGGGAAGCTGGCAGCACTGCAGGGGAGAGGCAGGGGATGCCAGAAAGGATGGAGAAACGACAGTGCACAGGGTGATTAGTAGACACACTGAAATATTTTGTTTTGGAATTTCGTCCGAAAAATAAATTTAGCTACTCCCGAAATTCGTTTTTATTTATTTTGTTTCGTTAAAAAATGCATTCGTCCGAAAATCCGAAATAATTAAGGTCAAATCTGTCATTGAAGGCTTATGGTGTCTGTCGAATGTTCTAAGAAGATTAGACGGAGCAGCTAAACTGTACGATGCCGCAATCGTACATTTCCGGTCGAATGTTCTGCCTACAAGCTATAGTAGAATTCTAATGTTGTATGACACTAGTAATAATTATATTTATTAATTATTATTACTAGTCAACCAACATTAGAATTCTTCTATAGCCTATGGGCGGAGCATTTGACCATAAATGTCCGCTCGCGCCGACTGCTTCGTCTAATCTTCATGTCGAATCTTTTCTCTCTATGTCGAATAATCTTGGACTAATAGAGTTAGGTTAGGCACATTTAACCTTTTTTGCTATTGTCTCTATAATGTCGAATCTTTTCTCTCTGTCGAATCTTTTCTCTCTATGTCGAATCTTTTCTCTCTATGTCGAATCTTTTCTCTCTATGTCGAATCTTTTCTCTCTATGTCGAATAATCTTGGACTAATAGAGTTAGGTTAGGCACATTCAACCTTTTTTGCTATTGTCTCTATAATTTCGACTCTTTTCTCTCTATGTCAAATCTTTTCTCTCTATGTCGAATCTTTTCTCTCTATGTCAAATCTTTTCTCTCTATGTCAAATCTTTTCTCTCTATTGTCTCTCTATGTCGAATAATTTTCTCTCTATGTCAAATCTTTTCTCTCTATAATGTCGAATCTTTTCTCTCTATGTCAAATCTTTTCTCTCTATGTCAATCTTTTCTCTCTATGTCAAATCTTTTCTCTCTATGTCGAATCTTTTCTCTCTATGTCGAATAATCTTGGACTAATAGAGTTAGGTTAGGCACATTCAACCTTTTTTGCTATTGTCTCTATAATGTCGAATCTTTTCTCTCTATGTCGAATCTTTTCTCTCTATGTCGAATCTTTTCTCTCTATGTCGAATCTTTTCTCTCTATGTCGAATCTTTTCTCTCTATGTCGAATCTTTTCTCTCTATGTCGAATAATCTTGGACTAATAGAGTTAGGTTAGGCACATTCAATCTTTTTTGCTATTGTCTCTATAATGTCGAATCTTTTCTCTCTATGTCGAATCTTTTCTCTCTATGACGAATCTTTTCTCTCTATGTCGAATAATCTTGGACTAATAGAGTTAGGTTAGGCACATTCAATCTTTTTTGCTATTGTCTCTATAATGTTAAATCTTTTCTCTCTATGTAGAAAAATCTTGGACTAATAGAGCTAAGGTTAGGCACATTGGACCACAGGTTCGATGGACACAGATCACTATTGTCAGCGTCATGTCGAATCTCCTATCTATATCGAACTGTTGTCACAACGAAAATGAAAATAAAGCATTTGTTTATGTCGGATCTTTCGGTTTTTCGGATTCTGCGCGTTCGTTATCGTTTATTAAAACGATAACCAAAATACCTGAAATTTGGACGAAAATGCAATTGGACGAAAACTAATGCACATGTCTAGTAATTAGGATGGGCCCAGGCACACCCTACACACCCTGTGTGCACGCCTATGGTGAAATTACATGGCCATGTTAATTTGAGGCTAGATGGTCAGGGGGGAGATAAAATTATGGCTCAGCTGCTTATTATCACTGCACCCCTGGCTGGCCATGTAAACAAGGCTTTACAGAAACCTAGTAAGGGCTCTTAGCGCTGCTTTACCGTCGTGACGGTAAAGCAGCGCGGCTTTACCGTCGTTTTAACCGCGGTATTCCGCCGCTCGCGGTGCGGTTTTAACCCCCGCGAGCGGCCGAAAAGGGGTTAAACACCCCCCGCAGAGCGCCGCCGTAGCGGCGCTTTGCGGCGGTATTGCCGCGGTTTCACCGCGGTGTCCCATTCTATTCAATGGGAAGGAGCGGTATAGGAGCGGTGAACACACCGCTCCTATCCCGCTCCAAAGATGCTGCTAGCAGGACTTTTTTTGTCATCCTGCTAGCGCACCGCTCCAGTGTGAAAGCCCGCCGGCTTTCACACTGGAGTTAAAGGGGCAGGATTTTTTCATGCGGTGAACAGGCGCTATTTTTAGCGCTGCACCGCATGAAAAACGCCCCGGAGTGAAAGGGGCCTAACAGAGTGGGGAGGCATTGAGGTAGCACAGATGGGTGATGGATTATCAGGAGGCAGTGTCACTCGACCCTAAAATGGCAAAGTGCCAGTGTCTCTTTAAGTAAAACCAAGCATTGTTATTCACTGCAAAGCCTGAATCTGCTCCCTCTCCCCTATTTTTTATTCACTACGTGTGACATCGGTTGCAGCTTGAGGTTTTTTAAGATCACAAGATGATCTCCCTTCTTCAGTAAGGTGACGCTTTTCTGGTCAAATTACAATTTTCTGCCTCTAAAGAGGAAGCCAAGGAAGGCTAGGCTTCACCTCATTATTTGTGTCCTGGCTTATGTGCAGATTACTGCCTGCCTATTTTGTAAAGCCTTTAATATCTCATTCTCTGTGTGTCTTTGAAGAATGATCTGAGCATGAAATAGAATTATTATTTTTTTCGCAACTGAAGCCGGTGATAAGTCGACTTATTAGGATTCCAGCTTTGTTTTTCAGATTGGTTTGATCGCCAGAGCGCATTGTGTGCACAATCTCGACCGCAGAATAGAGGGGTGACACGCTGCAATTCTGGGCGAGGGAGAAGTGACACTTATTAGGTGACACAGCTGGGTGCATGATCGGAGGTTGTAAGAGAGCTGGAGAGGCGGCGTGCATAGCAAATTAAAATTCACCACTGAGATACAGTATGAAATGTACATTTTAAATATATTAGCTGCATTTTTCACTTTTTAAAGGAGCAGGACTCCACTCTGAATTAGGAAATGGCAAATAGTTATGTGCCATCTTGAAAAAGGCATATGGGGATTTTAACTTGCTTGGGCCAAAGCCAAGGAAAGACGTGTAAACTTATTGAAGCCGAATTTTAGGCAAAAAAAAAAAGTAATTATACACTTTATTGTCAAAAGTTTTGTGACACCTGCCTTTACACCCACATGAACTTTAACCACTTAAGCCCCGGACCAATTGCAGCCAAAGGACCAGGCCCCTTTTTGCGATTCGGCACTGCGTCGGTTTAACTGACAATTGCACGGTCGTGCGACGTGGTTCCCAAACAAAATTGGCGCCTTTTTTTCCCCACAAATATGGATTTCTTTTTGTATTTGATCGCCCCTGCGGTTTTTATTTTTTGCGCTATAAACAAAAATAGAGCGACAATTTTGAAAAAAATGCAATATTTTTTAACTTTTTGCTATAATAAATATCCCCAAAAAATATATAAAAAAAAACTTTTTTTTTTTCCTCAGTTTAGGCCAATACGTATTCTTCTACATATTTTTGGTAAAAAAAAAATCGCAATTAGCGATTATTGATTGGTTTGCGCAAAAGTTATAGCGTTTACAAAATAGGGGATAGTTTTTTAGCATTTTTATTAATATTTTTTTTTTTACTAGTGATCAGCGATTTTTATTGTGACTGCGACATTATGGCGGACACATCGGACATTTGACACATTTTTGGGACCATTGTCATTTATACAGCAATCAGTGCTATACAAATGCACTGATTCCTGTGTAAATGACACTGGCAGTGAAGGTGTTAAACACTAGGGGGCGGGGAGGGGTTAAGTGAGCCCTGTGTGTGTTTTCTTACTGTAGGGGGGCGTGGCTTGGCATGTGACGTGACTGATCGTCTTTCCCCATGACAGGGAACAGACGATCAGTGACAGTGTCACTAGGAAGCACGGGGAGAGGTTTGTTTACACATGCCTCTCCCCATTCTTCAGCTGTGTGACCCGATCGCGGGACACCAGCGGCGATCGGGTCCGCTGGTCCTGCGGCCACGGTCACGGAGCTCAGGACCTGGTTGCGACGTATATGTGCAGGAGGTGGTCCTTAAGCGGTTAATGGCATCCCAGTTTTATGCCCCATACACACGACCACAAAATCCGTCAGATTTTTTCGATGGATTTTGGCCTGAAACTTGTCTTGCATACATACGGTCGCACAAAGTTGTCGGAAAATCCGATCGTTCAGAACGCGGTGACGTACAAAACGTACGACGGGACTGCGAAGAGGCCAGTAGCCAATAGCTTTAATCCCCAAATTTATTCTGAGCATGCGTGGCACTTTGTGCGTCGGAAATTCTATACACACGATCGGAAAAAGTCCGATCGGATTTTGTTGTCGGAAAATTTTAGGTCCTGCTCTCAAACTTTCCCACGGAAAAAGTCCGCTAGAGCCCACACACGATCGGATTTTCTGACAACATAATGCGATCAGACTTTTTCCGTCAGAAGTTCTGACCGTGTGTACGGGGCATTAGTCTGTAGGGTTCAACATTGAGTTGGCCCACCCTTTGCAGCTATAACAGCTTCAACTCTTCTGGGAAGGCTTCCACAAGGTTTAGGAGTGTGTCTATGGGAATGTTTTACCATTCTTCTGGAATGCATTCTTGTGCATTTGTGAGGTCAGGCACTGATGTGGATAAGAAGGTCTGGCTTGCAGTCTCCGCTCTAATTCATCCCAAAGGTCCTTTATCAGGTCGTGGTCAGGACTCTGTGCAGGCCAGTCAAGTTCCTCCACCCCAAACTCGCTCATCCATGTCTTTATGGACCTTGCTTTGTGCACTGGTCCAAATCATTTGGTGGAGGGGGGATTATGGTGTGGGGTGGTTTTTAGGGGTTGGGCTTGGCCCCTTAGTTCCAGTGAAGGGAACACTTACGGCATCAACATACCAAGACATTTTGGACAATTTCATTCTCCTAACTTTGTGGGAACAGTTTGGGGATGGCCCCTTCC
Organism: Lithobates sylvaticus; assembly: GCA_028564925.1. Taxonomy (NCBI): domain Eukaryota; kingdom Metazoa; phylum Chordata; class Amphibia; order Anura; family Ranidae; genus Lithobates; species Lithobates sylvaticus. Next base: position 209,535,386 of record CM053033.1, on the reverse strand, counting down.
TGTTCCAACATGACTGCGCACCAGTGCACAAAGAAACATCCATAAAGACATGGATGAGCGAGTTTGGGGTGGAGGAACTTGACTGGTCTGACAGAGTCTCGATAGAACACCTTTGGGATGAATTAGAGAGGAGACTGCGAGCCAGGCCTTCTCATCTAACATCAGTGCCTGACCTCACAAATTCACTTCTGGAAGAATGGTCAAACATTCCCATAGACACACTCCTAAACCTTGTGGACAGCCTTCCCAGAAGAGTTGAAGCTGTTATAGCTGCACAGGGTGGGCCAACTCAATATTGAACCCTACGGACTAAGACTGGGATGTCATTAAAGTTCATGTGCGTGTAAAGGCAGGCGTCCCAATACTTTTGGTAATATAGTGTATATTAGGAATAAATAAGTGTACTACTGCCTTAATAGCGCAGTGAATTAAAAGATGCAAAAAAAAAACAGTAGTTTCTATCAGCAATATTTAATTTATGCCACTAGATGTTCTCAGTCTTCCTGGTTAAATAATGACCAGTGCTTTCTTTAACCGCTTCAGCACCGGGCGATTTTACCCCCTTCCTTACCAGAGCACTTTTTGCGATTCGGCACTGCGTCGCTTTACCTAACAATTGCGCAGTCGTGCGACGTTACACCCAAACAAAATTGACGTCCTTTTTTTTTTTTTTTCCCCACAAATAGAGCTTTCTTTTGGTGGTATTTGATCACCTCTGCGGTTTTTATTTTTTGCGCTATAAACAAAAGAAGAGCGACAATTTTGAAAAAAAACACAATATTTTTTACTTTTTGCTATAATAAATATCCCATTTAAAAAAAAAATATATATATTTTTTACTCCGTTTAGGCCGATACGTATTCTTCTACATATTTTTGGTAAAAAAAAAAACGTAATAAGCGTATATTGATCGGTTTGCGCAAAAGTTATAGCGTCTACAAAATAGGGGATAGATTTATTACATTTTTTTTTTTTTACTAGTAATGGTGGCGATTTGCGATTTTTATCGTGACTGCGACATTGCGGCAGACACTCCGGACACTTTTGCCACATTTTTGGGACCATTCACATTTATACAGCGATCCGTGCTATAAAAATGCATTTATTACTGTATAAATGTGACTGGCAGGGAAGGGGTTAACACTAGGGGGCACTGCAGGGGTTAATATGTTCCCTATATGAGTGATTCTAACTGTGGGGTGAGGGGACTGACTGGGGGAGGGGACCGATCGGTGTCCCTATGTACAAGGGACACACCATCGGTCTCCTCTCCTCTGACAGGACGTGGATCTGTGTGTTTACATACACAGATCCACGTCCTGCTCAGTTACCGGGCAATCGCGGGTGCCTGACGGTCGCGACCGCCGGGCACACGCATCGGGTCCCCAGCTACGCGGCGCGCCCCCTAGTGGCCAAAAAGCGAGCGCCGTCATATGACGGCGGCCCGCCACAATAGCTGCACTGTCCCGCCGTCATTTGACAGTGGGCGGTCAGCTACAGGTTAAAGGGGTTGTAAAGATTCATGTTTTTTCACCTTCTTGCATCCTATGCACGAAGGTGAAAAAACACCTGTCATTGACCAGCCCCCCAGCCCCCCATTTTACTTACCTGACCCCTCAAACTTGACCCACGGAGACGCGGAGTCTCTCTGCCCGGGGTTCTCGGCTGTTGATTGGATTGATTGATAGCAGCGCAGCCATTGGCTCCCGCTGATGTCAATCATATCCAATCAACAGCCGAGAACCCCGGGCAGAGAGACACGAGCGCCGGAGGGAGGGGCAGAGTCCAGCATTCAAATGCTGGACTCGGGAGAGTGAACGCTTCTTCCAGGGAGTTATCTGATGTGGGAAGGAGCCACGAGATCTGCCGAGGGACCCCAGAAGAGCAGGTTCGGGGCCACTCTGTGCAAAATCAGCTGCACAGTGGAGGTAAGAAGGACATGTTTGTTATTAAAAAAAAACGACAAACCCTTAGTGTCACTTTAAGCCAAGGCTGTCATGAACCCACCCACTGGGGTAGCATCATCATGCCACCTGTTTCAGAGCATAATTTCACTGTACAGTTTTTTTTTTTTTTTTTAATCTTTATGCAAGTGCAGTAAAATTCAGCACTAAGGTGAAGTAGGCAACTTAGTTTCAATATGGGAACTTCCATTACTTACTAACATTTCAGGTAGGCTTTAAAATATGACTGAAAGGTTCCTTTTAGAATGAAATAGGTGAATAGAAAATCCTAACCTTCAATTTGAGGGTATGTACGTGTATATTTTCTTTAGGATGATTTTTTTTTGTACTGTGTTATTCAAAATTACAGACTTTATAGTCAGCCTGCCATTTTGTACGCATTACGGATTTTCTGTGCACTCTACAGTTGTCAGTATACAATAAAACCTCACTTACCAAAAGAGGTAACATGTTATTCTCCAGATGAAAAAACAAAAAACAAAAAAAATAGAGCTCTTTATAGTAGCAACTGCATTGTTTTAATTTAGTCCTTCAAAATTTTTTTTATTATTATTAATAATAATAATAATAACAATTATTATTATCAGAAATCATATTTTGTAGATTTTATTGGATCAGTAGAATTGGCACAAATTTTCTTTGTTGATGTTACTATGACCCATTTGGTAGCAACATTTCCATCATTAATATGCTACGGTGTAGGTTTCCTTTAGAGCAGTGGTCTTCAAACTGCGATCCAGGGGCAGGAGGCGGCCCTTTGCTTGCTTTTATCCGGCCCTTGAGATACTGTTTCATCCACTAACACCAACAGTGTGGCATAATTTCTCCCACTGATAGCAACAATAGGGCACAATTCCTCCAAATGACACCAACAATGGGGCCAGATTCCTCTCAATGACACCAACAATGGGGCCAGATTCCTCTCAATGACACCAACAATGGGGCCCAATTCCTCCCAATGACACCAATTATGGGGCCCAATGACACCAACAATGGGGCCCGATTTCTCTCAATGACACCAACAATGGGGCCCAATTCCTCCCAATGACACCAATTATGGGGCCCAATGACACCAACAATGGGGCCCGATTCCTCTCAATGACACCGGCAATAGGGCACTATTTCTCTCACTGACACCAAAGATTGGGCATTGTTTACTCTCACTAAAGCCAGTAAATTTTCTACTCCCACTGGCCACCTTAAAGTCTGAAGGACAGTAAACTAACCCTTTGTTTAGAACGTTTGGAGACCCCTGCTGTAGAGCATGAACATTTCCATGTAATATTATTAGCAATAGTATTGATGTATTACTAAGGAGTCTACTTATGAAGGATTTATAGGGAAAATTCTGACATTAATGCCCTGTACACACGATAATAAAGACCCTTCTGTGAAATGTAAAAAGGAATTGAAAGCACTGATAGAAAAAGGTAACAAATAAGGTATTCTGAGTAATGCCCTGTACACACGATAGGATTTTCAGATGGAAAATGTGCGATAGGACCTTGTCGTCAGAAATTCCGATTGTGTGTAGGCTCCATCACACATTTTCCATAGGAATTTCCGTCACACAAAATTTGAGATCTGGTTCTCAAATTTTCCGACAACAAAATCCGTTGTCGGAAATTCCGATCGTGTGTACACAATTCCGACGCACAAAGTGCCATGCATGCACGGAATCAAGCGGATGAACAGCACTGGCTATTGAACTCGGCTCGTTGTACGTCCCCGCGTTCTAGACGTTCGGAATTTCCGACCAACTTTGTGTGACCCGTGTGTATGCAAGACAAGTTTGAGCCAACATTCGTTGGAAAAAAATCCCAGGGATTTTGTTGTCGGAAAATCCTATTGTGTGTACAGGGCATAAGATTTGAAAGCTTTTGCACTGAATTTCACAGGAACATTCATTCTATTTACAATAGAATAAATGTTGCACCAGGCAAATGCAGCAGCTGGTAAACAGCTAAAAAATCTAATCAAATCTAGAGTGAATGAATCTCTCTAATGGGGGCACGGACAGCAATTAAAACATGACAGGTGTTCTAATCCCTCTCCACTCTATCCAAAGGTTTTTTGCCTTTAGTTATACTTAAAAGAGGAGCTTCAGACTCCTTCAGAAAAAAATAAAAGTCAGTAGCTGACTTTTAATATTAGGACACTTACCTGTCCTGGAATCCAGAGGTGTCTTCACCCTAGCTGATTTTTCAATCGGCTTTTGGGTGCTGCCGCTGCCCTTTCTTGTAAGGGAAACCTTACTGTGCGTGCGCGAAGCGTGTTGTGCTTTGTTAATGGCCCAGCGGCAGGGGGGATTTCACCTGGAAGTGGGAGCGGGTACCTGTCAAAAACAAGTACCCATTCCCCCCTCCCCCATGAAAGATGCCAGACGTGGCAGCAGAGAGGGTGGGGGCGAGCAAACAAGCAGGCTTTAAGCCTGCAGATTTTTCTGACCGGAGGAGCTCTCCATGGTGCTGAAATTGTTATTTTTTTCAGCACCAGGAGAGATATATGTCACCAGAAGTAGTAACCCAGTTGAATAATTTCCCCCATCCCCCTCCCAACACAAATTCCTCTAAATCACCACTCTTAGCACACCTCCCTAAATTTCCCCTCTTGGAACAATACTTACCCCCTGCAGCCCCCAAATTGCCCCTCCCAAAACAAATTCCCTCCTCCCAATCTCCTTGTGCCCCCCTCTCCCCAGCTCACATGGTACCACAGTGCTCAGGTTGGTGTCCCCTCCTGCCCACCCCCTGTCCCGGTTGGTTGAATGAGAATGAGTGGCATAAATCTGGAGTAGCGGATTAACATCAAATTTTGCATGAGAATTAGCAAAAGTGCAAGTGAAACTTTAGCTCTGTAACAACAGGCTTATGGCGAACAGTTCATGAAGAAATTAAGTGTTTTTGAATGGCATAAGCGGTTTAAGGCTTCATGTACACTGGCAGCTCCTAAACTTGAGTTTTGGAATTTTTGATGTTTTTTTCTTCTTCCAAAAGCTCCTAAACTCAACTCTATAAAAGTCTATGGGGTGGATTTACTAAAACTGGAGAGTGCAAAATCTGGTGCAGCTGTGCATGGTAGCCAATCAGCTTCCAGGTAATTTTGGCAAAGCTTCATTGAACAAGCTGAAGCTAGATGTTAATTGGCTACCATACACAGGTACACCCGGTTTTGCACTCTCCAGTTTTATTAAATCAACCCCGATGTGTCAATGTACGCATAGGCTTTTAGCAGAGTTTAGGAGCTGCCGTGGTTAGGTGAGCTTCAACCTCCCTCTCCTAAATGTGGAAGTATCGCGTTCAGGATAGGAATGTTTTGATTGCTGGCCACAGGAAATGCAAAACGTGGAAACATTTTAATTTTGCCACAATTTTGCAGCGTTTTGCCTTATTCCACAGCCGCGGTAAATGTAGGCAGGAATGGCAGGAAGATATCCATGTTGATGCAAGAAGTGGGCAGCCAAAAACACAAAGTACAGATGCAAATGTGGAGTGAAAATCCCTGTACCCTCAGATCGAAGATTGAGCGTGCAAATGATGGCAGAACAGTTGAACATGCACAGGGCAACAGTGTGGCAGATTCTAATGGAGGATTTGGGAATGAGAAATATTTCTGCAAAGATGGTACCACGAATCATGACAATAGATCAGAAAGAATGTTCTCTTCAAATTTCATCTGATCTTTTGAAGAATGCAGAGGTGTTTGATAGGGTTATTACCGGTGATGAAGCATGGTGTTTCCAGTATGATCTGGAAGCAAAATGCCAGAGCATGCAGTGGAAAACAAAGAACTCACCACGCATGGAGAAAGAATGCGTGTCTCAGTTCAAAGAACATGGCACAGCGGTCAACCAACATTGTTACTTGGAAATTCTGAAAAGTTTATGGGAATCTGTTCGGAGGAAAAGACCAGAACTCTGGCCTGACAAATGGATACTCCACATGCTCCACATGATGAGTTAAGTGTTTGCGAGTTCCTGGCCCAGAAATGCATTCCGATATTGACAAACCACCTTATTCCCCTGACTTAGCACCCTGCAACTTTTGGCTGTTTCCAAAATGAAAAAATGTATTAAAAGGACACAGATTTGATGACATTCCAGACATCCAGTGCGCCGCAACAAAGATACTGTGCAGCATTCCAGAAAACAAATTCCAGGAATGTTTCTGGCAGTGGCACAGTCATCTAGAAAAGTGTGCTGCTTCACAAGGGGACTACTTTGAAGGTGAGGACAGCCGCTAATGTATAGTTAGGCAGACTTTTTTTCACAGTCCATTTTAGGAATTAAATTGTCACACCTCGTACTCTATGCTTACTCATCTCCTCTCTACCTGCACATTGAACTCTGAGCTTACTCATCTCCAGCCCACCTGTACCCTACTCTTATGCCCTGTACACACAATCGGACATTCTGACAACAAAATCCCATGTTTTTTTTCCGACGGATGTTGGATCAAACCTGTCTTGCATACATACGGTCACACAAAATTGGTTGGAAATTTCAAACGTCAAGAAGGCGGTGACATACAACATGACAAGCCGAGCCGCAAAACAAGACGAGCCGAGAAAAATTAAGTTCAATAACTTTGTGAGTCGGAATTGTGTACACACGATCGGAATTTGTGCGAATGGATTTTGTTGTCATAAAATTTGAGAACCAGATCTCAAATTTTGTCCAATGGAGCCTACACACGGTCGGAATTTCCGACAACAAGCTCTGATCGCACATTTTCCGTTGGAAAGTCCGACTGTGTGTACGGGGTATTACTCTTCTTCGTTCCACCTGCACACTATACTCTGCTCTTACTCTTCTCCGCTCCACCTGCACACTATACCCTGCTCTTACTCGTCTCCACTCCACCTGTACACTGTACTCTGCTGTTACTCATCTCCGCTCCACTTGGACACTGCCCTCTACTCTTATGCCCCGTACACACGGTCGGACATTCCGACCACAAAATCCATCAGATTTTTTCCGACGGATTTTGTCCGAAACTTGTGTTGCACACACATGGTCGGACAAAGTTGTCAGAAAATCTGATCGTTCCGAACGAGGTGATGTACAGCACGTACGGCGGGACCACGTAGAGGCCAGTAGCCAATAGCTTTCATCTCCAAATTTCTTCTGAGCATGCGTGGCACTTTGTGCTTCGGAATTCTCTACACACGATTGGAAAAAGTCCGATCGGATTTTGTTGTCGGAAAATTTTAGATCCTGCTCTCAAATTTATTCCGTCGGAAATTCAGACGTAAAAAGCCCGCTAGAGCCCACACACGATCGGATTTTCCGACAACAAAATCCGATCAGACTTTTTCCATCGGAATATCCGACCGTGTGTACGAGGCATTACTCCTCTCCAGTCCACCTGCACACTGCACACTGCTGTTACTCTTCTCTGCTGTACCTGCACACTATACTCTGTTCTTACTCTTCTCCCCTCCACTTTTGTAACTGTCCACTTATTACTTTAAACCCTTGTTCAGCACTGACTGACTGTTTTTTGTGATTCAGCATTCAGAGGCAAAGCAAGTCAGCAGCACCTCGTGGGAAGGCGATTGTTTATTGAAGTTTTCTAAAGGTTAAGGTTGCACCACCTGGCAAGCGGAGCAAGGTATGCAGTAAGGGTGCATTGTATATAAAAGTATATACGTTTTTAGGCATAAATTGAGTCCATGCTGTTAAAAGATATGCTGTAGACAATCCAAATCTTTGAACATATATTCATGTTTCCTTAGATATTAAATGTTAATTTAGATATGTGTGTAGCTAACGGAACTCCACCTTGTAATTCCTCATTTGTAATTTTGCTGTAACCCCCTTTTTGGTGATCTCTGTAAACGAATGTATTGTATGTCATTTTACAGTTTTAACTGTGTTTAAGGAGTTAAAAGGATTAACTTCTGTGGTGTTCAACCCTACTGCGCACCTTTGAGGCAAAATAATAAAAGTACTGCACTCGTCAGAAGCTCTCCTCTCATTATTTACTCAAATCCAATGGGGCTGCTACAGTGAAAACTTGTCGCTGTGGTGGAGACTCGATGCCGCATCTCTGCCATCACTGGCTGCATCGCTGTATTCATCAAACTGTGAGTAAAGGCGTCCCAATGCCTCCCAAGAACACATGCGGACACCATCTTAGCAACAGGGAATAGGTCGAAAAGTAAACGCGTCACATGGACATTTAAATATAAGCAGGCTGTTCTTTACGCGGTCCGGAAATCGCCCTTAATTAGTATATGCAATGATTAAGTTATTATATTCGTGATATGAGTGCCTAGTGTTTAGAGGCCTAGTGTCAACTTGTAAGCAACGCTATCTCCTAATGCCGCATACACATGGTCAGAATTTCCGATGGAAACAGTCCGATGGGAGCTTTTCATCGGATTTTCCGACCGTGTGTATGCCCATCGGTCTTTTTCTGTCGGAATTTCTGACGGACTTTGGATTGAGAACCTGTTCTTAATTTTTCAGACGGAAAACCTTTCTTTTAGATTTTCCGATCGTGTGTATGCAATTCCGACACGCAAAATTCAGACGCATGATCAGAAACAATTCGACGCATGCTCAGAAGCATTAAACTTCCCTTTTATAGTGCAGTCAAACGTGTTGTATGCCGCTGTGTTATTGACCGTCGGAATTTGGTGTGACCGTGTGTAGGCAAGACAGTTTGAGCGAAATTCCGATGGAATTCCGATGGGAAAACCATCAGAGCTTTTTCCGACGAGAATTCCGACCGTGTGTATGCGGCATACGTTTCTAATACACTAAACTGTTGTTAATTACGTAAAGGGTAAATTGCTTAAAAAATATCAGCATTATATTAGTTTTAAAAATATTTTGTAGTATGGTATGCATTGTTTGTTAATCTTTATAAGTTACAGTGTAACTTTCGTTCATAGCCCCTTAGTAGCAAGTTTAAGCCAACTCTCATTCAAATTAGGTTTCAGGCACACACACACTTGAAAGGCAAAGGCACACTAGAACAAAATGTTGTCACCCACTAAAGAAACAGACAAACCCACGAGTCACAACAAGTGCGGCCCAGCTCCAGAGAGAGAAGCTTAACAGAAAAGGGCCAAGAAATGCACAAAGAAACAGTTAAGAAAAAAGAAACGGCATTCAACAAGGCGTACAACTCTTGGAAGGAGCTAGCAAAAGAAATTAGGAAGAAGTTACAGAACTTCTGCTTAGCGGAATACCTTGATATAAGAATGAAGGAGATTAAAGCCAAAGAAGCTTTAGTACACCAACAGTATGAGTCCATTTGCCGTAATCATTCCACTACCCCATACGTTGTTAAAAGAATGGATGCATGCATCACGTTAAGAGCTTAACTCTACAACTTCACCAGCAAATGGCTAGAGAATGTAGAGGAAACCTTTAATGATCAGCTTGAGAAGTAAAAAGTGAGGATTGTACTTAATAAAGAAGAGCATGAGTCAGTCTTTGGAAACACAGAAACAGAAACTGCCCTCTCAGAGTCATTACCAGACTCTAGCTCAAGCTTGAGAGACACTTCCAGATCTTCTAGCAAACGCGCAGACACAGAAGACAACCTTGCAGCCAAGATAGAATAGGCGATGCAACAGATGCGTGAGCAACAAGCTAAGCTGAGCAAAATGGAGGCAGAAATTAAACTTAATTTAGAGGAAAAGACAAGATTGCAACAGCTACAAGCAGAAACTGAAGTCAAAGTACCTGCAGCAAGAGCGAAAGCTTACAACGCCTATGATAGTTTTGAATATTGTGAACAGGAGACAGACCACAAGGTGCAAAACCTTTACAAAAAAAATGAACCACAAACCTCATGGAATCCAAAAGCTGTGCCATTTCAACCTTCAAATTCACCACTTGAGGAGTCAAGACCACAAGAGGAAGTCTAATTCCAGGAATTGCAAGTCTGTTCATCTCCAACCGTCTCCCTATACCTGAACCAAGTGTATTTAGAGTTGATCCTTTAAAGTTCATAGATTGGAAGATATCCTTTATGGCGCTAATTGATCAAAAACCACTCCCTGTGTGCGTAAAAATGCTGTACTTGTAGAGGTATCTTGGTGGTGAAGCTCATAAGGCAGTGGAAGGTTTCTTCTATCGAAATTCAGAAGCCGCTTATCTAGGTGCCTGGGGCATCCTACAGGACAGGTATGGAGGTCCATTCATAGTGCATAGAGCTTTCAGAGAAAGGCTGACTAAATGGCCAAAGATATGAGCAAATGACCCTGTAGCATTAAGAGAGTTTGTGGATTTCCTTCAAGGTTGTGTGGAGGCCATTCCCCATGTTAAAGGCCTAGCTATTCTAAATGATTGTGAAGAAAACCACAAGCTTCTCAAGAAACTGCCTGAATGGGTCGTGTGCAGATGGAGTCGCATCACTGTGGACAAATTAGACAAGTCTCAAGAATACCCAACTTTTGCTTGTTTCACAGAGTTCCTGCAGAAGGAAGCCAAGCAGTGTCGGCCCATCCATAGGGGGCGTCCCCCCCCCAAACAGTTTTTTTTTTTAAATTGTCACCTTAAGACAAGTGGCGGTCTATGGGAAGATGATTTGCCTGTGTTTAGGGTGTGGTTAGGGAGCACGCAATACGCCTGCAAACACCCCCACTCTACTGAGATTTGTCAGTATGGCATAGTAACTGGTTAGGATTGGCGTGGTGGGGACCAGAGGAGAGGACAGTGAGCGGTAATTTTATCATCACTGTGGGGGTGGAGTTGACTGGGACCAGAGGAGTTTGAGATGGGTGCAGAACCAGAAGAGAGGACTGTGGGAAGGGCAGTGGAAAGAGGTGATTGCAGCCAGGCTGGCTGGCGAGGCCTAAAGAGAGCTAGCTGGGATTGGTAGCTGTGCAGAGGACATTTAGCACCTGAACTTTTTCTACACCCCAGGAGCCCGAGGTTCCTGCCCGCAAAAAAAACAGTTCACTAAGGCCTGGCTGAAGTAATGTCATGCCTAACCATGCGGTGCTAACTAGTCTGGAGGAGTAGCAGTCTGCAGCAACGGAAGTGCTGGTGGAGTAACAGTCTGCCAAAAGTGAAGTGCTAGAGGAGTAATGGTGTGAAGCAAGTGAAGTGCTGGAGGGGTGAAGTATAAGAGGTCTTAAGCAAGAGTAAGTGCTGTAGAGAAGACAGGAGTGTATATACTGGAGAGTATATAGAAGTCCAAAGCATGTTTGCACTGAATATTTCTGGGCATCCCATAATTCCTAATTTCCCATCCAAGTTTTATCCCCTCAATAAAAACAAAACAAAAACAAAGCTATGGACTGTTCTATGTCTCTGAGTGACTGAGAGATGGATGTCTGGCTGGGCAGGGTGACAGGTGAAACACTACATTCAGCAAGCCCTACGGGGGGAATGGCTACATTTACATAGACTTTAATGCTTTATTTGCTGTCTGTGCCTTTCTGTCCTGGTGACAAACGCATTCTAGCCCTAGGGATGGAAGAGAAAAATCCTGTCAATGTGGTAATTCCTATCCAACCTTTTATTTTTTAGTACAATGGCAGCAACCTTGGTACTTATAGTGAATAGGACATACAATTGGCAAAAGTTTTATGTTTTCAAGCGATTTCATGTGCTTTGTCCATTCACTGAAATGTGAATTCCATAACGTGTATTTTCCTTGTGATACCATTCACGGTTGAGTATTGAAGACAGAGATAAACTATGGCACTGCTTCAGATTTGCTCAATTCCCTGTGTTCGCCTCCTATTCCATTTCATGAGCTGATAAGGAGTCTTACAAATAATCTGTAACAGATATGTACTGGGCTGCTCCCGTCTGACAAGCTTTATAGATTTATTGCTCAACAGTGACAATGTGCTGCGCTTTCCACAGTCACCTCTGAAGTCAGGTAGAGGACCGTGTGATGTGTCCCGGGCTCTGGCCTAAAATTTAAAGTGATGGGACACCCTGAAAACAAAAAACTTTTAAAAATGTTAGTAACAATTTCAAATGAATAAAAAAAAATAAAAAATTTTTTTTTTACTTACCAGAAATGGCTGTTGCTAGGCAGATTGTCCTAATCTGCCTCCTCCAGCTCTGCGGTGATCTTCTCTCCTTCCGTCTTCTATGGAATGGGGCGCAGTTTGTTATGGGAACTGTGTCCCACAACACATTGCGTTCCCCATTCACAAATCCCGGCCGACTCGCGCATGCGCAGTAGGCCGAGCGCCGACTCGCGTATGCGCAGTAGGCCGAGCGAAGCCGTTTCCCTTACTGAGGATGGCGGCGCTGGATCCGGAACGCCGAGGGACATCTCGGCCTCCACGAACAGCATCGCGGGCGCCCTGGGAGGGTAAGTGTACTTAATAAAAGTCAGACTTATTTTTTAGCTGCTGACTTTTAAATTTTTTTTTTTTTAAGCTGACACACCGCTTTAACTCCAGGAAACATGCAATGTCAGGTTATGTACAAATGTTCTTTTCTTTAGCGCTGACCTCCTTTTATGTTTTTATTATGTTCAAATACTACTTCTTTGTCTGATTGCAGCATGCCACGTACAGTAATACAATTAGTGGATGGGTTGAGTGCAGATCATAGGAATGCAATTAGTGGATAGGTTGATTGCAGATCAGGGCTGGATGTAGCCTGTCTCATCTGGGGGGGTGCAATAAAAATGTAAAGGCGGTATAATGGCAACACACTTTCATTTCATCTTCTCCTCTCCTAGTTCCATACATCTCTATGTGGTTACAGTGATAAGCACATGTATTAGGCCAGCGTTCCTCAACCCTTTAAAAGTATGCAAAATCCAGAGACACCTCAGTCCTAAATTGTATTTGTTGGGCTGAAAGCCACTGACATCTGCACTGGATGCTGATGTCACCCACTTCTTGGCGCCACATGGTGGAGTTCCCCCATCAGATTTCACCCATCACTTTAGAGGCAGCCCACTTTACATCACACTCCATCCATTGCATCCCATCAAATCAGAGTTGCCCCCATCAGAATCCCCCCTTCCCATTGGAGTCCCCCCATCACATCAGAATGTTTCCTATCATAACCGAGTCCCCCATTACGACAGAGCCCCCACCACAATAGAGTCCCCTCATCACAATCAATCCCCCCCATCACAACACAAGAGTCACTCCCCCTTTACAACATGGTTCCCCCTTCACAAATAGCAATGAATGATGCCATGCATCCTGACCTGCCCCCCTGCACCATGGACACAAATGATATGATGCGGTGTGGTGGATAGCTCTGCCTAAGCCCCCCCAGCTGCCCCTGGTGCTGACTGGAGCACTAAGCTGGGGTGAGTGAGACCACTGAATACTCGAGTGCTGTGCTTTTTAACCGGTTCCCGACCAGCCGGCACAGTTTTACTGCAGCAGAATGGCACGGGTGGGCGAAATGACGTTACCTTACGTAGGTTCGCCTTTTGACCACGAGGGGGCGCATGCGCGCCGCCCGAGGCACGCACGCCCGCAGCTCGCCGCTGGAGCCGATGCGAGTGCCCGATGGGCGCGATGACTGCTGGGCACCTGCAATCGCTCGTGACAGAGCGAGAACCGGGATCTGTGTGTGTGTAAACATACAGATCTCGGTTCTCTCAGGGGTGAGGAGACAGATCGTGTGTTCATACTAAGTATGAACACCGCTCTCTCTCTCTCCTCCTAGTCAGTCCCATCCCCTCCCACAGTTAGAACACACCTAGGGAACACAGTTAACCCCTTGATCACCCCCTAGTGTTAACACCTTCTCTGCCAGTGACATTTATACAATAATCAGTGCATTTTTATAGCACTGATCGCTGTATAATTGTTACTGGTCCCAAAAATTGTGTCAAAAGTGTCCGATCTGTCTGCCTCAATATCACAATCCTGATAAAAATCGCTTATCACCGCCATTACTAGTAAAAAAAATAAAAATTATAAAAATGCCATAAATCTATCCCCTATTTTGTAGACGCTATAACTTTTGTGCAAAACAATCAATATACGCTTATTGCGCTTTTTTTTTTACCAAAAATATGTAGAATACATATCGGCCTAAACTGAGGAAAATTTTTTATTTATTTTTTTTTTCAGAGAAAGATAAGTGCTCACACACACAGCTGGAAGAATTCAGTGTGTCGGTCTGGCTTAAACATTATTTTCAGTATGGCCTGGGCTTCGCCTCTGCACAGTCTATCCCGATATGCCAGTCTGACCAGAAGCATTATTTTGGACACTGTAGCCTGTGCTGCATTTTTGGGGTATCTTGAGATTCTAACCCTCTCTCCCTGGAGGTTACTGGTTCTTAAAAATTTCTGTAATATTTCTAAAGTGCCATCTGTCCACAACCACACTTTAAGTCAAGGCCTCAACCTCGAGATGAAATGTTAGCCCACCTAACCTGTGGGGATCTCTAGGTCTCTGGATATCCTTAGTCTCTGGGGGATAACGTGGTGCTACATCTACATTATTGTCATGGCCGTGATGCTTAGCCCCTCCATTCCTCCAGCAAGTTGGTCACCATTGAGTCCTGGCCTACCTACTTGTAGACCGAGAACTCTTTTTACTGCTTTCCCATGAACGTAAAGTAAACCTGTCATGAAGTATGTAAGTTGCTGTTACCCACCTTCTTTTAAATAAGAATAAGAAAGAACCTACTGCTGTTAAGGCATTGTAATACCCCTCTGGATTTTATAGGCAGACCAGGTAATGTAGTAAAAAAAATTATTGTATTATAAATATACAATAGAAATGTAAATAGCAGAAAGGAAATGTATACAATTACATAAAAGCGGTTTGTAACAAATATGCTTAGGTAAACATTAGCATGAGACTCAGCTGTCCTGTAGACAGGGCCGTATTTAATATTGATTGGACCCTGGGCAAAAAATGTCTTGAGCCCCCCCCCCCCATAGAAATTTTGCTCTCCACCTGCTCTGAGACATGCAATAAATAGCAACTGGACTCAAAATCAGTTTACTGTATCAGATCAGGCAGCAATTGCGATTGGTTGTCACAGGTTACAGTACATCATTACTGCTTACCGACTGGTTGCTAGAGGTTACAGCACAAATTATGGCTCACTGATTAGTTGCTAGAGGTTACAGCACATGATTTCTGCTTGTTGATTGGTTGCTAGAGATTACTGTACAGTAAAACTGCTCACTGATTGGTTGCTAGAGGTTACAGCACACCATCTCCTCACTGCCTGCACACCATGGACTGGGGTGGTGAGCGGACCCATCAATAGACAGAAAACTCCAAGGGATCCTAGAACTCCAGGAATCAGTGGCAGTGCTGGGGGTGAGGAGGGTGTGATCAATGGCAATGCTGATTTTTTTTTTTTTTTTTTTTTTTTTTTTTTTTTTTTTTTTTTTACTGAATACCAATATAAAGAGGAGTTTCAACACTGGCCACTGGATGGTAGGCTTAATGACCACAGTTGCAGGCAGGACTTTCAAGCATGCCCCTCCCCAGTGGGCAGCATTCAGTATAGGTGATGGTGGATATGACCTCATGGGGGCATGATATGTATAAGAATGCCACCTTTATTTACATATCAATGCGGCCGGACACTGCTATTTACATATAAATGCCCCTGCTATTTACTTATGAATGCTGGTTATGTACATGTAAACACAGGGTCTGTGGGTGAGTCATCCATACACAAAAATAGGGCAGCACTAGGCAGCATTAGTAGCAGCATTTAATTTAAATTTCAAGGGGCAAGGGAATTTAAACCAGGATAGTTGGCAAGTATGAGGCAGCTGCTTTGGGCCCCACAACAATGCAGGGCCCAGGGCATCTGCCCCTTTTGCCCTGCCTTAAAGATGGCCCTGCCTGTAGACAAAGTTGGGCTAGCAAGAGCACATACTGCAAATTACGTCTGACATGTTTCGGACCTTGTAGTCCTTCTTCGGAGGTTTATGTCATTTTTCTATAGAGAATCATGAGTATTCTAGGATGAAAATACAATGATACATTAGTATAGCAATAAATTGGTATAACGGTTTAATTTATGATAATTAAACAAGAAAAGAGAGTGCTTTATAGTCCATAAGACATGTTTGATATCAGTATAACAGCTAAAAAGATTATACTTACAGAGATGAACCAATCGCTGAAAAAAAGCAACCAAGGGGGGCCCAGATTGGCTTCCCACGGATATATCACAAGACCAAAGCCTCGATAATATGTCAGGTGAAAAAAAGGATGGGCATGTACAGAAAGGGCAAGAGAGCAGAGAAGCGGCAAGTGTCCCAGCTGCAACGCGTGTGGAGTAATGAACTCCAGCCAAAATCCTGACCAAAAAGTAGATGGAGTCTTGATGTGCACTGCAGTAGATTACTGTATATGGTTCTCTGTGCATGTGTGTAGTACTTGTAAATTGTTATAAGGTTGAAAAATAATGAGGATATGAACGCCAGAGGCATAGCCATGATGGGACGGTTATTCCAAGCATAGATATACCAAGTTGAGTGAGACAGTAAAGATAGTAATGAAATATGCTACAGTTAGCAGAAAAGGTTTTTAGTTTTATGTATAAATGCTACTCACAAGCCTCTGCCTGGTGTCCCATGCACTGTGTTATCCTCTCTTCTCCACGGTATCACTGTAGATGTCTGGGGTGTGAGTTGATAAACCCTGAATGTAGCCAGCGGATTTAGTTGCACATTAGTGTAAGCAAGATCAGCTGGTGGTCAGTGGACAGGTCGAGGCTCCCAGCCAATGGCAGCCTCGATCCGTTAAGGAAGTCCCTTAGTGCGATGACGTACTGCGCAAGCTCACCCCAGTGGGTGGGGTCACGTCCAGCGTCATCGCACCACCATCGCGCACAGTGACCCTCCGTCCTGTGCCTCACAATGAAGTGCAGGCCGGAAGGAACCTGTCAATAAGACAGGCTTCAATGGGCAAGGATGTCCCAAGTGCGGACATGATTGGTGTCTGCACAAGGGATCCATGCGAGCCGGGCAGTGAAACGTAGCCCCCTATCCGCACAGCCAGCCCTGTAAAATATATCTGAAGCCTGAGGCATATGAGGCTATGGAATAATGGATAGTGCAATATAGATCCACGGAAAAATACCCCCCCGGTGACCAACAATGGCAGGTCCATCCCACAGACTCTTGCTGGGCAAATTCCAGTCTAGGAGAGAAGAAGCAGAAATATAAATAAATAGAACAATGGACATAACAATAAAATGGCAGGTTGTGGAAATGCCAAATTTGAAACACAATTCAGTTATTCTATATTGATTAAACACAATACATCAAGTATAGCAAAATGCCAGTTAAAGTAGTTGACATATGCAGATAGATACAATAAAATATGAAGTATAAAGCAGACCTATATCCCTGAGCGTTCAGCATACATCATGTGTGCATATCAAAAGGACATGCAAACACGTGCGCAATGAACATACAGACCACATCTATAGATCCAGTTCGCAAACGCCTGACTGGAATCCCTTTAAATACGATCTGAAATGAAAGGCCTCATTGTGGCCTGGTGGTGAGGTGGCCTTAGGGTGGATAATCCATCTCAATTCACTTTGTAAAAGTAATTTGTTTGAATCTCCACCCCTTGGGTTATCAGGGATGTGATCTAATGCCAGAAAGCGTACTTTAGGAGTGCTATCTCCATGTATCGCACGGCTGTGTCTTCCAAGGGGTAGACCGAGATCTTTTCTGTTTATTCTGATAATATGTCTATATATTCTTAGCCAAGGTTGGTTTTCCACACATAATAACATCCACATTTGCACAGCAGTAGATACACCACACCTGCAGTGCGGCAATTTACAAAATGTTTAGGATTGAATTTTTTTCCATTGGGTAAGTTAACATCTTTTTTAGTATCCATATATTGACAGTAATTGCAATTTGCATATATAAACATCCCTGTTAGTTTTCTATATTCAGGTTTCTTTGTTTTGTGTTTGCTATGCACGAGTTTGTCCCTTAGGGAGGGAGCTCTTCTGAATGTAATTTGTGGTTGATCGGAGACTAAAGATGTTAGTGTAGTATCCATACTCAATAAATGGCAATATGTATGTAAAATTTGATTGATTCATTGATTGATCGCTCTAATATACTGTCCAAAGGGAATGGATGCCAATAATGGTAGGGATGGAAGCTAGAAGCCTCCAAAATGGTGTTACCCACTGTAGGCTTCCTAAAGAGCTTAGTCTGGAGGGAGTCATCAGCGTCTTACTTAATTGTCAAATCCAAAAATTTAATTGAGGATAAGTTGTAGGTTATAGTAAATTTGAGGTAAAATGTATTTCCCAAATTGATGTACAGGGGGTGCCCTACTTACAAACATCCGACTTACAAACGACTCCAACTTACAGAGGGAGGCAACAGGAAGTGAGAGGAAATCCACCCTAGGAAGGGAAATTCACTCCTGTAAGAGTTAATATGGGAAAAAGGTGTCTCCACTGATGCTTTATCACCAGTCCATGTTTTCCTTGCAACCAAAAATTTTCAAAATCCATTTGTCATTGGGACAGAAGGTGAGGTGAAATCTTCTGAACAGGGGCACAGACAGCAAAACAAATATTGCAGGGGTGATAACCCTTCTCTATGTTATCTAAAAAAACTTAATAGATTTTTTGGCTGGAGCTACACTTAAAAAATGTACCTGTTCTGACTTACAAACAGATTCAACTTAAGAACAAACCTACAGTCCCTATCTTGTTTGTAACCCGGGGACCCCCTGTATTCCAAAAACTCCTCAAGGAGTGTAGTGTAGCCATCCCATAATATCATAATGTCATCAATGTAGCGATACCAGGCTGTCACATGACTGGTATATCTACATGCCGTGGCATCAGAAAACATGAATCTTTCCCACTCCCCTAGATACAGGTTGGCGTAGGCCGGGGCACAACATGTGCGCATGGCCACGCCCTGTACCTGAAGGTAGTGGGAACCATTGAAAGAAAAATAGTTGTGCTTTAGAATAAATTCAAGGGATGCTACTATGAATTCCACTAAAGGGAAGGCATCACTATTTTGTCGTAGTAATGCATGTCATATGGCAGACAGACCCAGTTCATGTGTAACAGAACTATACAGAGCCTCCACGTCGATTGCGACCAAAACTGTGTTGCCACCGATGTGAAGGCGATCCAAGATCTGCAAAAGATGAATAGTATCCTTAGTATATGATGAGAGCGCCTACGCCACAGGCTGAAGTTGTCTGTCAATAAATTTACTGAGACTGTCTGTCAAACTTCCCCTACCAGACACAATTGGTCTTCCTGGTGGCTTTTTTATGTTCTTGTGTATTTTCGGGAGATCATAGAAGGTGGCCTCACGAGGGAAGCCAGTTCTAATGTACTCCCAAGTATTTTTATCAATAATGTTATGGTAATATGCCTGATCAACAAGTATGTAGAATTCCTTCACGTAACCATCAATGAGAGATTTCGGTATACACCTATACCACTTGGGATTGTCCAAAATGTCATTACACATAGCTACATAGTCTGTGTTGTCCTGTATAACGATATTACCGATTTTATCAGCTGGTTTAATTGTGATAGATTGGTTCTGTGATAGTAGTACTATGGATCAGTCAGACCAGGTGTCTTACACACACCGCCAATCTCGGCCAAATTAACCTTCTTTTAAATATGGCACTTGTCTGGCTGCCTCTGGCACTAATTCTTTGTCATTGACCTGGGTTAATTGCAAAGTCCAAATACTCATCTGCGTGCATGTTGAAGATAGATATAGAACATGTAGAAGATAGATATACAATAGAAGATAGAGAATCAGCATCACAGCCAGGGGATTAGTATTAGAAGTGGTTGGTTTTTGGCATCCTAATTTTTCTCATTCATGAAAGCAGAGAAAATACATGACAAATTATTTTTGGTTGCCTGGCTGAGATCGTTTGAATATTAGCAGCTTTTCCAGCTTTGGAATCTGAGGCAAATTAGGCTAAAATTAGGATCTAAGCAGTTTTGTCATTAACAACTACAAAAAAAAGTGTTTGTTTAGTCCCGAGTTCCTGCTTAAAGCGATAATAAATCTGAAAACAAAAATGGAATGTATTTTAGCGTACCAGTCTTTTAATGTGGTGACTGCATCAGCTTTCCTTTTTGGCTTTTTCCCCTTTATTTTTCACTTGGTGACCCAGCCAATAACACCTTGCCTGTCTTATGCCGCGTACACCCGACCAGACTTTCCGGCAGAAAAGGTCAGACGGAATCATTCCGTCGGATATTCCGATCGTGTGTGAGCTTCATCTGACTTTTTTCTTCAAAAAGTCTGATGGACCTAGAAATAGAACATGTTTTAAATCTTTCCGATCGAATCAATTCCGATCGGGAAAACCGTTCATCTGTATGCTAGTCCGACTGACCAAATACGACGCAAGGGCAGCTATTGGCTACTGGCTATTGAACTTCCTGTTCTAGTCCCATCGTATGTCATTGCGTTCTAAATGAACGGACTTTGTTCGCTCCGTTCACACATAGTAGCAGAGTCGCAGCAGCGGTGGAGGACTGTGTCCCGACTCACGAATGAATGAAAGATGGCAAACATTCATTGATGGGCACTGGCAGGCTGCATTAATAGGCGCTGGTGAGGTTGCATTTGATGGGCACTGGTATGATCGTGTGTAGGCAAGTCCGTTTCAGCGGAACTCCGTCTGAGTTTATTCTGACAGAGAGTCCGGTCGTCTGTGTACGCGCCATTAGGGTGGCTCCACTCTGGATGGAGGAGCAACACTTGGACAGCAGCACTGTCAATCTGGAGAGAGGGTAGTGTTAAGCCCCATACACACGGTCGGATTTTCCGATAGATTCTGTCCTATCGGACAATGTTGTGTAGGCACCATCGGACATTTTCCATCGGATTGTCCGATGGAGAAAGTTGTATCTCCTGCTCTATAAATTTTCCGACAACGAAGTCCGATCACACCAATTCCGATCGTGTGTAGCGAATTCCGACGGACAAAGTGCCACGCATGCTCAGATCACATTACAAGACCAAAGCTATTGGCTACTAGCCTCTACGTAGTCCCGTCGTAGGCAACAAACGTCACCATGTTCAGAATGATCGGATTTTCCAACAACATTGTCCGACCGTGTGTATGCAACACCAGTGTCGGACTAAATCCGTCGGACCAAATCGATGGATTTGGTGGTCGGATTTTCCGACCGTGTGTATGGGGCTTTAGATGCACTGGCAGATGTAGGCTGGCTATAATCTAGTACAATTTCATTGGAAATGTTTCATTTTAAATCATTCGATTTTCTAATCAACAGTGGGGTCAAATTTTGTTTGTTTTTGACTGCAGTGACAAGAAAACTCGAAGGAGCAAGATTACATTTATTTCTTAAATTAACAAATTTCTAGATGCACTGTCAGATGTAGGCTGTCTATAATCTTGTACAATTTCATTGGAAATGTTTCATTTTAAATCATTCGATTTTCTAATCAACAGTGGGGTCAAATTTTTTTTTTGTAACAGTTTGTTTTGGACTGCAGTGACAAGAAAACTTGAAGGAGCAAGATTACATTTATTTCTTAAATTAATACATTTCTAACAGTGTGTTGTTTTTGTTCATTGAAGTCCAATCCCTTCAAAATCCTGAGAATGTTTACATGAATTTTTGGTACAAATGTTCGTTTGCAAAATTTTAATTGACTTGACTGATTAAAGCCAAAATCCACTTTTTAGGCAGTTATAGCAGTTTTCCTTTTGGGTTAAACATTTTACAATGGTTTGTATCAACCCCTTAGCTTGGCCTGTTGAAAAATAACAGACATACTAAATGTTAGTTATTGGGTTTAATACCACCTTAGTATCAAAATGGAGAACATTTTTTTCAATCAACTCTGCTAAATAATGTAAGGTGTCGCCACTGCTATTCATCTAAAAAGGGCACTGTTCAGCAAAACTTTATACACTAGCAAAATACTTTTTTGGTAGCCTCAGTTATTTATGAGACAGATTATGGTAACCTGAAGAGTGATCATATCAATCCAAGGACTAGAATGTGGAAACAGGCCAAACACAATGCTTGAGGGTTAAGAGGTGCCAGAGATTCAAAAGAAGGAAGATAAAGGCAAAAAATAAAACCAACCACTATAATATAATGCCGAAGGACTGAGAACAAGCACAAAATTAAGTTTTGTCAAGCAGATTTCCCTGTGATAACAGTGGGGTTGATTTACTAAAGGCAAGTAGACACTTTGCAAGTACAGTTGCTCTAGATTTTAATAAAGGAGACAAAGCTCTGCTGACTTCTATCATCCAATCACATGCAAGCAAAAAATCTTTTTTTTTTTTTTTCCTTGCATGTGATTAGGTATTTTTGTAAAGTGAAGCTTTAGCTTGCTTACTAAGCTCCGGAGCAACTGCACTTGCAGATTGCACAATCTATTTGCCTTTAGTATATCAGCCCCATTGTATCCAGAACAGCTATTCTTTATGTACCCTATACGGGTGTCCTAGTGGAACAATGTACATATTGCCAGCACACCAAGGCTCTTCAAATAACGTCCAAATGTTTTATTCAAAATGATCATATCACAGTGGAAGATTGCAATGTTTCAGGGCCACGCAGGATCCCCTTGTCTGACTCCTGACGTATGGGTCATGTGCAGCCCCAAAACATTGCATTGTTTCACTTTGATGTGATCATCTCGAATAAAACATTTAGAAAGTATTTGAAGATTCCTGGTGTGCAAGGAATATGTATGTTGTTCCACAATGTTACTAGATTCCATTGGGTAATTCCTGCATCCCCCACTTACCTGCTACTATGCACCCCATGCTCATTCACATGGGGGGGTGGGATCTTTCGGACCCCCACAACCACCAGCCATGGTTGTGTGGAAGAGGCTCAGAGCCCCCCCTGCCCCAAATCACCCCCTATGTTGAGGGCATGTGGCTTGGTATAGTTAAGGAGGTATGGATTGGGGGGACCCCACGCCATTTTTTTCTTAATTTTTAATTGCCGGCATTTTTTCTTTTTTGCATTCAGTAAAACCTTGCTGATAGCTGATGATTCATTGGTTGTTAAGGACACAGTGGCTGTCAGCTCCTTAACAACCATGTTGTTTACTGGTTGTTAAGGAGCAGGTGGCCACCTACTACTTAACAATGCAGTATTTACTGTATGGTAATAAATACGCTAGTCCCCGCCAGACGATGAATCCCTGCATGTTTTTACTACTGAAATACTGCATGACTTCATAAAATAACTCATACGCTATTTTAGTAGTGTTTTTTGCCCAAAAAAAAGCCCCGGCCTGCCTCTTCACCAGGGTCCCTGATGATGGGGATAGACTTGCAGTAAGCTTAAATCAGGTTGTGACCCTCAGGTATGCCCAGCTGACAGTACAAAGACCATTCGTGTATGCAGAGTACACTGGCAGGAGACAGAAGAGGATCTGGGAATCAAGCTAAGGTTATGGTAGGTGGAAGACAACCACAAACCAAGGATTAAGTTGGGGTTGGTACAGGAAGTCAGACACTGAATACACAAAACATGAGGTAAACAGGAGCTCAGAGAACTAGGAAGTTGCGCAGACAACACATGCTGCACTGAGCATGTCTTATATAGGGAAGCAAACTAGGAGGCAGGCCAAGAAGTGATAGAAGACAAAGAAATAAAAGCCCACAATATAGCAGGTGACACCTATAGGTGAGCACAGAAGCCAAACAACATGTGAATTGAATCACATGTCTAGCAGAACCAGTGCAGCAAGCAGATAAGAATACACAGAAAGTAAACTGCAGGCTAAACTGCGACAGCCAGACTCAGGAGCCTGGTGTCCTTCTAATACAAAAAATGTCCAATCAGCGAAAGTGAAGAAGTACAATGCACACTTCAGTATGTAAACAATGAATGTACATATACTGTATTTTCCAGCAGAAGTGAGGCCCAGAGGGGAGGCCCATGTGGAGAGACCCATGAGGAGAGACTGAAAAGAGAGGCCAGTGAGTTGAAGCCTAAGTGGAGAGACAATGAAAGGAACCCAATAAGTAGAGGCCAGAAGGAGATGTCTACGAGGAGAGCTAATCATCTGGGAAGAAAATGAAGCAGAGACAGGAAGCAGGGTAAAAGAGGAAGTAAAGGAGAATGTTCAGTCACTAAATGTGCTAATATACAAGGAACAACTGCGTGCAAAATTAATAATCATGTACATGTGTTGGAGCACAAGAGAGGGCTGTCAGAAAAGACCATAGGCAGAGGCCAATTAGGGGAGCACCATGGGGAATAGACCCATGAGGGAAGGCCATGAATAGAGGTTCATAAGAGAAGTAGGCCTCTGTGGAGAAAGAGAGGAGGATGTAAAAAAGGGCGCCACATCTGACTAAATCAGGGAAAGCATGAGCAGCCAGTAGCTGCTCAACAAATGCTGGACCACCTGATGCCAGAGCATACCTCAGATGATCTGGGAAATATCACAGTTGGCCAAATATGTGAGGGGCAAGTAGCAAGCTGTAAGCTTTCATCTTCTATGCTTCCAAGGTAGTATAGGTAAATACAACAGATATTGATCACTTGGGTAACAGTAATTGTTTTTTTTGGGTATGACTATGCATGATGCAAAACGTAAGGGGCCCTCAAATCACATTTGTACTGCAATAGAGGCTATGGCTTCCATGTTGATATCATACCTTTAAAGAAAATAATGTATCAAATGGTGCCAAATTTCACACAGGCCAGACTATTTTCAATGTTGTTTTGCTCTCTGTATTATCAGTATAAGCTATAAAACAACATTAAGTAGCACCAAGCACCTTCATCTATAACAATGATACTCTTGATTCTTCAGGAACTTCACTGGCAAATTATTTATAGGATACTTGCAGCTTGCCTATAGCAATGGCAGCAGAGCGTGATGCATAGGAGCAGCACTTGTAAATTTAGTATATGGCTAATATATTATCTGTAAGAGCAGTGCTGGTGTGTTATCTATAAGAGCTGTGATTGTAGATTTGGAAAAGACATATACTTTGTCAATGGAAGCCGTGCTGCTACATTTTCTGTGTGATACCATGCCATCCACTTTAGAAGACGGCATTTCAGGCAAGACAAAGAAAATGCTGTACTGGGGTGACCTATATCTCATGCAAATGTTATTTTTTTCCAAGGGTCACAATGCAGACATCTTTTTCTGATGCTAAATTTATTCCTCTGTAGAACAAAGAAAGAGAGGGAGAGAGAGAGAGATGGAGGGGAACCGGGATTAGATTGAAAAAAGACAGACTGAAGGGAATATAGAGAATGAGATGAAGACAGCAAAGAGAAAAGGAGAACGGGAGCTGATTTATAAAAAATAAAGAAATAGAAAATGAGAACATTAGAGTTAGAGAATTCTATAATTAGATAAATTGCCCATTGAAACAAGCCAGAATTGATTTTTTTAAATAATATGAGGGGGAAGCCTGTTTGGTTCCTGTTGGCAAAAACTCTACTTTGTTCTAATTTTCTTTGTAGACATGTGCAATTCGTTTAGTTACAAATTCATTTTCCGTTCAAATTCGTTATATTCGTTCATTCGTAATCGTATGAATGAACGAATGGTTTACTAAAAATTCTAACGAAAAAACGAACTATCGAAAAGAACGAATATGAAAAACAATGAAAATACGAAATAATTAAATTAGAAACAACAAAACTACGAAGGAATGAAAATTCGAAAAACGAAAACAGAAACAACAAAAATACCAAACAAAGATTCAAAAATAACGAAAATTAAAATGAACGAAAAATCGAAATTACGAATATTCGGAAAAAAGGAAATCAAAACAACGAAAATACGATATAACGAAAATTCTGCTGATCGAGAATTCGAAAGAACGAATGTTAGTTCTGATTTTGAAATATTCCATCCAGAGTCCAGATAGGGTGTGGTTGGGTCGGAGGCACTGTTTTGGTGGATTTTTTAGTTAAGTTCTGTTCTTAAGTTTTTTGAGAAATTCTTTGTTTAAATAAATAGCATACACATTCCGTAAATTATGAATTATGCTCCGATTACGAATCTACGAAAACAATGTTACGAAAGTACGAATAAATCAATCTCACGAAAGTACGAATGTAATTAAATCTACGAAAATACGAATTTCGAATCAACGAAAAATTTGATTAACGGAAATACGAATCATTTCAAATCAATGAAAATATAGCTCTTCCGAAAATACGAATGCGTCTGAATACGAAATATAACGAAAATACGAATTTCGAATAAACGAAAATTAGACTAACGGAAATACGAATCAACTAAAAAATAACTCTTACGAAAATACGAACGAGTCCGAATACGAACACCGACGAGTTACGAAATTACGAATCGTTACGAATCAACGGAAACGAACAGAAACTAAACTAAACAAATTTTTCTATTGTGCACATGTCTATTTCTTTGTACAGTTTTTTCTGACTCAGTCCCATGAGAGGTAAAAAAAGAGAGCACATGGGAACAGCAGAGACAGAGAGAGAAGAAGCAACTGAGTGGAAAAGGAAATAGAATGTCAGAGATGGTGCCAAGAGTCAATGGCATAAGGAAAGAGATAACCAGCAAGTGGAGTGAAGAATAGGGAGGCAGACAGAGTTCATACAAAAAGAAAAAGAAAGTGCAAAAGGAGAAGAAAACAGTAGGAGATAGACAACCCAGAAAGTCATGTTGCTCAAAATTAGGGAAAAATAAATAATATGTGTTAGATAGGAAGAGAAAAGAGAGAAGGTTAAAAGAGAGAGAGAGAGAGGGAGCACTGGGCCAGGTAGGCTAGAGGGCAAGAAAAAAAAAAGTGAAAGTCAGAATGTACTTGGGAGAGAATGTGTAAAATCTGGCCTCATTTATGCTTGCCGCGGGAGGTGGGGGTAGGGAGTGGGTTGGTTACAAATAGGGGGCAGACCACATTAATATATATATATATATATACAGTGCCTTGAAAAAAAAACTTACCGTATATACTCAAATACAAGCCGAGATTTTCAACCCCATTTTTAGGGCTGAAAGTCTACCCCTCGGCTTATATTCGAGTCACCGCCGTCTGCCTACATGAACAGCGTGTCATGCAGACAGACGGCAGTTTTCAAAAGCCGCGCCGCCTCCTCCCGCCCGTCCGTGATAGGCGGACACTAATTTTCCCAGCAGTACAGTGTTCCGCCTATCACGGATGTCCTGTCATTCTCATCTCATGGACGAGGATGAGAGAATGTCCGTGATAGGCGGAACACTGCACACTGACTGCTGGGAAAACAGCGTTCCTCCTATCACGGACGAGGAGGAGGAGGAGGCGCGGCTTTTGTAATTTTAGAATGGCGCCGTACACGCTGTGGGGGGACAGAGCGAGACTGCATCGGCGGAAGACCGATGACAGATGGCACAGGACGGGTGGCACAGGACGGATGGCACAGGACGGGTGGCACAGGACCGATGGCACAGGACGGATGGCACAGGACAGATGACAGAGGACCCGCAGATCGGCACAGGTAGGCTGCAATGGGGACACAGGTGGGGGTCTGTACAGGGGACAGGCAGCTGCAGATGGGCATTGCTGACCCTCTTTTCCACTTACAGTAGCTGCTGCATTTTTTACCCTCGGCTTATACACGGGTCAATGCATTTTTCCCATTTTTTTGTGGGGAAATAGGGGCCTCGGCTTATACTCAGGACGGCCTATACTCGAGTATATACGGTAAATGTATTTTATTGGGATTTTATGTGATAGAGCAATACAAAGTGGCACATAATTGTGAAATGGAAGAAAATGATAAATGCTTTCCAAATTTTTTACAAATAAATCTGTGAAAAGTGTGGCGTACATTTGTATTCAGCCCCCTTTACTCTGATACTCCTGACTAAAATCTAGTGGAACCAATTGCCTTCAGAAATCACCTAATTAGTAAATAGAGTCCATCAGTGTGTAATTTAATCTCAGTATAAATACAACTGTTCTGTAAAGCTGCCCCTCTTTGCCAATCCCTTCACTGGCTTCCCTACCCCACCGTGTAAAATTCAAAATGCTAACCATAACATACAAAGCCATCCACAACATCGCCCTCACCTACATCACCAACCTCATCTACAGATATCGCCCAAATCGTCCCCTCCGCTCCTCCCAGGACCTCCTGCTTTCTAGCTCCCTTTTTACCTCCTCTCATGCTCGCCTTCAAGACTTCTCCAGAGCCTCTCCCATCCTCTGGAACCCCCTGCCCCAGTCTGTCCGATCAGCCCCTACCCTGTCCACCTTTAGGAGATCCCTGAAAACTCATTTATTCAGGGAAGCCTATCCCACAAACACCTAACAACAATTGTCCCCGAGCCACCCCCATCAAATCATTCTCTGCAGCTATTACCTTTTGTACCACCACCCCGTCCCTTTAGAATGTAAGCTCTACGAGCAGGGCCCTCCTGTACCTTTTGTATTGAACTGTACTGTAATTGTATTGTCCCCTTAGTGAGGTGTATTAGTCTAGCAGCAGTATTCATAATAGATTGAAGGGGGGGATAGCCTGCTTAAGGGTAGGCCATTAAGGAGAGAGTTGCAGTAGTCAAGGCGGGAAATAATCAGGGAGTGAATGAGTTGCTTTGTGGTGTCATTAGTCAGGAAGGGTCGAATTCTGGAGATATTGCGGAGGTGCAAGCGACAGGATTTAGCCAATGATTGGATATGGGGGCTGAAGGAGAGGTCAGAGTCAAGGATTACACCCAGCACCATGGCAAGTGTAGAGGGACCAATGGTTGTGTTGTTGATATTAATGGTGAAGTCACAGGGGGGGGATCGTGAAGGAGGAAATATAACAAGCTCAGTTTTAGAAAGATTGAGTTTGAGGAAGTGGTGTGACATCCATACTGATATGTCATTCAGTAAGTTTGAGATCTGTGAGGAGATCGAGGGGATGAATTGAGGAGTATATATATATATTTATGGTCTAGAGCCCTACGGACGACATGAGTAACGATGACATATAGGGACAACACAAAACTCACCAACATGAAATAGACCTGAAAGTGTGCCTTGGTCTACCGTATGGTACGCCAAAATAAGGGGGCATACCCTAGATAAAGAATGATAAGAAGTAGTTATGGAATAATGTGGAATGAGTCTTCAGTCTGGGGTAAGAATACTTAGAAGAGGCTTTTAAAAGGGGAGGGTGGGCGGGTATCACGCACAGGAAACCGACAAAGACCGGCGGCCTTTGGGCTGCTTAAATACCCTCCGGGCTCCTCCCATAACTTCAGGCCGGTACCCGGCCTTCCAATTTATGGTCTAGAGCCCTACGGACGACATGAGTAACGATGACATATAGGGACAACACAAAACTCACCAACATGAAATAGACCTGAAAGTGTGCCTTGGTCTACCGTATGGTACGCCAAAATAAGGGGGCAAAAACCTTCAGGTAGGGGATAATTATTTATTAGAGGTAATGTCACTGAGTGAGTCGAGCAAAGGCCTGAGCCATCTCTAACTGTGGGTTAGGAATGTAGCGAGAGAAGCAGGCCGACTTAAACCGACCCAGTTTCTTGATTACGTGGTCCGGAACCCCCTGTCTTGAGGCCGTCGTGGCCGCCCCGATCCGGAACGAATGCCCGGAGTACTGGCTGGGGTCCAACTGAAGATGGCCGAGAAGGACCCGGACATGTTCCACGAACTGCGAAGAGTTAAGGGCTTTCACCGGAAAAGGTAGCAGTGGACTGGCCCCTGGGCAGTCGGACAGCAGTGCCGTCAGGCGGTCCAACACGGCAACTGGGCACCAGTTGTTGTGAGTCCTGTACAGGTGAATATCTACTCCGGAACCTCGCTGTTGGGTTTTGGATGTCGTCAAGTGAAGGACGTAGTGATCCTGGTGGCGATAGAGATTATTTCTACGCAAGACTGGACCGGCTGGGTGGCTGCGAGTGAACTCGCTGGGCCGCAGAAACCCGTAAAACGCCATGTGTATCGCAGCCTGCAGGACGGTACTGAGGAGGAGACCGAAAGGGGACCTATCCAGGATGTCAGACATCCCCTTGAAGATCTCCCCCGTGATAGGCAGCCGCTTTGAGCTGACTGGCGGCTGGTGTTTCTGAACTCCACGTAGTAGAGCCCTCACGGCGTGGCAGGAGAACACCGAAGGCCTTGCGGGGTCTTGAAGTGACAAATAGTGCTGCACCCCGGCCACGTACTGGCGTATCGTGCTGTGTGACAGTGCTAGGTGTGAATGGCAGTAGGCGATGAACGCCAAGACCTGCTTGAGGCTGGAAGACTCGCGAGGCCGCTGGGGCAGGAACTTGTTAAACGCCCTCCAGGCCGTCTGGTAGGCCCGACGGGTGTTGCGGGCGAGTGAGGCGTTGATGATATCGGTAGCTGAGTGTAGATGTGGGGCTAGTCCAAGGTCAGTTGTGACCAATCCGGGATAGTGGCTGAATGACGGCAGGCTCCTGGCACCTGTTCAAAGAAAGAAACAAAGTTAAAACGGGAGAGTGCGTCCGCTGCTGCGTTGAACTTCCCTGGAATGAAGGAGCAGTACACATTGAACTGATGCTGTAGGGATAGCTGGACCAGTCTGCGGAGGAAGGACATGACGGGCCTGGACTTAGACCTGCCCTTGCTGATGATCTCGGCTGTGGCTTGATTGTCCGTCGAGAAAGCCACCGTCTGTCCAGACCAATGGTGACCCCATAGGTGGGCGGCTGCTACAATAGGGAAGAGCTCAAAGAGGGCTGACGTAGTAGTAAAGCCCGGTGTGGCTAGTGCTTGAGGAGGCCACGGGGCGGCGAACCACAAATGGCCAAAAATGGCGGCGCATCCTGTGGATGCCGCCGCGTCGGTCACCACCTGTGGTGACTGCGTGGACACGACTGGGATAAACAGGGACACACCGTTCCAATCACTAAGAAAGTGCTCCCACATGGCCAGATCTGCCCTGGCTGCAGAATCCAGCCTGATGACCTGGTCTGGGTCCTGCGTGTAGGACAGGAAGACCAGCAACCGGGACACAAAGGAGCGGCCCTGGGGGATGATCCTCACGGCAAAGTTCAGCATCCCGAGGAGAGACTGAAGTTGCTTCTGAGTACATCCCCCCCCCCGGGTGAACTCTCGCAGAACCATCCTGATACGGTCCAACTAATCTGCTGGAAGGCTGGCCTGCATGGCCAACGTGTCAAGGTCGACGCCCAGGAACGTGATCTTGTGTGCCGGGCCGTCAACCTTGTGCTCCGCTATGGGGACGTTCAGATTGTCGAAAACCGTCCTCAACTTTCCAAGGTCCCCTGGGGGAGCCCCGGGCGGCTCTATCAAAAGGAAGTCATCCAAATAATGGATGACCTCGTGGCACTGTGCCTCATGGAGAAGGATCCACGCCAGGGTCTCGGCGAACTTGTCAAATAGCCAAGGACTACTTTTAGACCCGAAGGTCAATTTGGTCGCGAAATAATATCGCTCCCTCCACTTGATGCCATGCCAGCACCACAAGGAAGGATGGATGGGCAGCAGCTTGAAGGCGTCGGATATGTCCGCCTTCGAGAGCCACGCACCCACCCCTGCCCTGAGAATGGCCTGGATAGCCATGTCTACCGAAGCGTACTTCAGCGAGAACTCCTCGGAGGGGATGAGCGAGTTGAGACTGGGAACGACGGAAGAATGAGGCGCTGACAGATCATACACCAGACGTTTTTTATTTGAAAACTTTCCCTGCACAAGCCCGATAGGGCTAACCCTCCAGATGCTGAAGGGGGATTGACAGAACGGGCCTATCATGAAGTCCCGATCCAACTCCGTCTGCAAAAGGACATCAATCGCTGGCTCGTCTGTTGCTGCTGAGCGTAAATTCGGACATTCGTGGGTGGAGTGGGGCAGGGTGATGAGCCCGGTATGGAACCCCTCAGTGAAGCCTCGGATGAGGTAGCTGGCGAGTGACGGAGTGGGGTGTGAGGTCAGGTAAACGCCGAGCCAAAGGACATTGACCCGGCTTAGTCATGGTCTCTTCTGTTTGACCTCACACAGGATCCTGGGGTGCGCCCTCTGGCACAGGGTGCAAACGTGCAAGAGCCGGCACTGGCTGAAATTGCAGGAGCCGTAATTAAAATTGTTGCAAATGGCGGCTCCCCCAACCATCCGCACCGGACGTCCCAATTTGTCCATCTTTCGCCCTTGCACCGGGGCCTGCTGAGCCTGGCTCGTGCTGGCAGAGGCCGTGCTAGCTATCGGATGGACAGAGGCTACGTTGGCACACCAGACCGTGGTGTGAGACGCTGACTGACAGACAGCACATAGCGGGGAGCGAAGGCCTGCAAAGTGGCGGCAGAACAATTCCGTGTCCACTACGCTCCAGTCCGTTGGCAAATGGAACTGTGTGAATCTGGCTGCGGCTTTGGCCGAGAAGGACCGATGGTAGTCGTAGAACGCTGAGCCACCGTATTTGTGGCCCAGGTCTACGACCAAATGGAGGTAGAGGTCCAGCTCTTCCCGTCTGCCGGGGGAGGCTGAGCACAGCACGTCTCTAAACATGCCGAAAGCGAGCGTGAATTCGGGCACCGTGAGCTTCCTGTTGAGCCTCGGATCCTTGGCTTTCAACACCACCGAGACATCCCCCCAGGTGTAGGCCTTGTTCTCGGCCAAGTCATGGACCGAGATCAAGAGTGAGGCCAGATTGACGTCTTTGCCCTCTAGAATGTCCTTCCTTACGCTGGGTGGCACCAGGTGGGAAGGGTGAACGGTAGGCGTGGCAAGCTCACTACCTGCGGCCGGTGCACTGATGGCTGGGACCACCGCGTGGTCCGGAACCGTGGCAGCCGGGCTGGCCTCTAGCCGAGACACCCTGTCCTGGACCTCCACGATCGAGGAAGACAGGGAAGACACGAGGGTGTGTAGCTGGGCAACGGCGGCTGAAATCGATTCCAGAGACGCCTGCTGGCTGCTGGGGCTTGCTGCGGCCGGTGGTGGGAAGAGAAGCCTGAACAGCTCCGCCTTCCTGGCCGTGGACGAGAAGGGTATCCCTCTGCGTCTCAGCTCGGCGGACAGCCTGGGAATTGTCCATGCCCTAAGGGACTGGACACTGCCAGCCTCGGAGGCTGACGCCGGAGATAGTGGGGTGGTGAGGTCATCGCTGCCAACTGACGACATGGCGGCTGCCAAGACCTGTAACTTGGTAGACTGGTCACGTGTCTGCAGGCTGGGCCTAAAAGGTGACAAGAAATGAGTTTGGACGTGTCACCTATGATATACGTACCTGCCACAAGAAAGCAGGAGCCCCCCGTGCCCTTGTGTTTTTTTTTTTTTTTTTTTTTTTTTTTTTTTTTTTTTTTTTTACCTGCTGGAACCCTGATCAAGTTGGCGCAGGTGGACCTACTGAATCCGACTGACCTGAGAGAGTGTGAGAAAAAATACCTATTTAAGAGCCTAAAACTGCTGCCGTCCAGAGCGACGGAACCCAACGTAGATGATAACAACAGGCGATAGTGACTTGAGTCGACTGCCGAGATCGCTGTGGGATCAACTGACAGATGACAACACGAACGACTGACTTGACACGTTGCCTTACTGAATGAACTTCCCGTGACAGGGCCCGGCCCGTTCGTACCGTATGGGGGTGACTGTGGGCCGGACTCTGGAGCACGTACAGAATGAGGCCACCATGAAACTAGGCCGACTGCCTAGGTATGCTGAGGCCGAACTGTGACATCCAGCTGCCACCGAGTCCGACTCCAAGCTCCCCCCTTTTTTTTTTTTTTTTCTTTTTTTTTTTTTTTTTTTTTTTTTTTTGAAATGCGGCCGGCCTAGGGCACGCCGGCGCGAATTCGTACAAGCGGGTGACCAATTAACGCCGGGCGTGGTAAGGTGACACAGAAATGATATAACATGACAAGGGCAAGAATCAAAGTTTTTTTTTTTTTTTTTTTTTTTGCGACTCCGCCCCTGGCGCATGTATTGAAATGAGGCCGAGCCTAGGGCACGCCGACACGAATTTAGTGCGAAGAAGTGACTCCATTCATGCCGGGCGTGGTAGGGTGACAGAAATGAGATACCATGACAGGGGCAAGAATCAGGAATGTACGTAAACCAGTGATGCGATTCTGCCCTTGGCGCATGTATTGAAATGAGGCCGTGCCTGGGGCACGCCGACATGAATTCAGTGCGAAGAAGTGACTCCATTCATGCCGGGCGTGGTAGGGTGACAGAAATGAGATACCATGACAGGGGCAAGAATCAGGAATGTACGTAAACCAGTGATGCGATTCCGCCCTTGGTGCATGTATAGAAATGAGGCCGTGCCTAGGGCACGCCGACACGAATTTAGTGCGAAGAGGTGACTATATTCACGCCGGGCGTGGTAAGGTGACAGAAATGAGATACCATGACAGGGGCAAGAATCAGGAATGTACGCAACCAGTGATGCGATTCCGCCCTTGGCGCATGTATTGAAATGAGGCCGTGCCTAGGGCACGCCGACACGAATTTAGTGCGAAGAAGTGACTACATTCACACCGGGCGTGGTAAGGTGACAGAAATGAGATACCATGACAGGGGCAAGAATCTGGAATGTACGCAACCAGTGATGCGATTCTGCCCTTGGCGCATGTATAGAAATGAGGCCGTGCCTAGGGCACGCCGACACGAATTAGTGCGGGGAAGTGACTGCATTCATGCCGGGCGTGGTAAGGTGACAGAAATGATATGCCATGACAGGGGCAAGAATCAGGAATGCCCGCCCTTGGCGCATGTATCGAAATGAGGCCGGGTAGTCGTGCATCTGGATCGCCCCGATCGGAGCATGCGTGGATGCGACCGGACCAGGATCGAAGCGATGGCATGAACGCCCTGATTAACTGATGCGAAATGATAGCATGACCGAATGGCCTGGTACGTTAGCCACGTTTGAAATGATGAAATGATTGCCATGCTAATTCGTGAAATGTTTCGACACGGTCGAAGTGATTCGTACAACTAGAATGCCAACAGTGCTTCGGAATATGATAGCGATTCGGCACGCTCGCTAGCGCCACCAATTCGGATAATGGCAGAACATGAACGATACGTGTGAGTGCGAACGGCACCCGTGCGTGAGTTATGTTGAACGATTCGGAGACTGTGTAGCCCGCTCGTGTAAGGGAACCCTAAGTGCCGGATGCGACATCGGTCGGAGTGTCTGTGGCGGGCGGCCCTGAATGTGCGTGCCGTTAGATGGCTCCCGATCGGGTACAACAAAACGTGCGAGTAAGTGTTCAGGTTTCGAGACAAGCAGCGCGTGGCTCGTGAGCTACGCAGATCACAGTTTAGTGACATGATAAGCAGTGCATGAGAACGTAAAACATGGGAGCCGAAGCCCTACCTGCGACAGCCGAACCAGACTCTTTGTACGAAACTGCGACTCGACGACACGAGTGCGACACGAAGGGACGACACAACTTACGAACACGGAACACGGGACTGCAACAAGAGAAGACGGATAGACGAAAGACGGAGCTCACGAGCCGGCACCAAGAGCGCTTGTCACGAACGAGTCGGTCCTAGATGTCTGACGTATCAGATATCACGCACAGGAA
The DNA here is from genome assembly GCA_028564925.1 of Lithobates sylvaticus. Classification (NCBI taxonomy): domain Eukaryota; kingdom Metazoa; phylum Chordata; class Amphibia; order Anura; family Ranidae; genus Lithobates; species Lithobates sylvaticus. The sequence continues at coordinate 209,499,979 of CM053033.1, read as the reverse complement.
ACCGACAAAGACCGGCGGCCTTTGGGCTGCTTAAATACCCTCCGGGCTCCTCCCATAACTTCAGGCCGGTACCCGGCCTTCCAATATATATATATATATATATATATATATATATAGATGTGTCGCAACTGCCCTGCCACAGCATGTAATGCACATAGTTGTGGCGTGGTGCTGCGGGTACTCAAGGTTAAAACAGATGTCCCGGAGGTGACATGTCACTTCCCAGCCACCTGTCAACTTTCCTTTGAAAAGCAATGCACTACAGATCACTTTATAGAGTGCAAAACAAGTGTAAATGAGACGAGAGAGAGAGAGAGAAATAAATAGAAAGGGGGGCATCTAATTAAGACTAAAAGAAGACAGAGACTGGGGGGAAAACCGAATAAAGCGAGTGAGAGAAAATTAATATGTGTAAGTGTGAGTGAGAGAGGAAGCGCTAAAAGGGACAGAAAGGTGACATTTTGAAAATGGCGATAGAAGAGAGAAAGGGAAAGGGCATATCTAGGAGAGAGTGAGAGAAGGGGTAGACAGAAAGAAGACACGTCGCAAAGAGAGAAAAGGGAGAGGTTGAGAGGCATTTAGTAGAGAATGATTGATGAAGTAGCATCATTATTAATATAATGCAGGATTTACAGTGGTGTGAAAAAGTGTTTGCCCCCTTCCTCATTTCCTGTTCCTTTGCATGTTTGTCACACTTAAGTGTTTCGGAACATCAAACCAATTTAAACAATAGTCAAGGACAACACAAGTAAACACAAAATGCAATTTGTAAATGAAGGTGTTTATTATTAAAGGTGAAAAAAAATCCAAACCATCATGGCCCTGTGTGAAAAAGTGATTGCCCCCTAAACCTAATAACTGGTTGGGCCACCCTTAGCAGCAACAACTGCAACCAAGCGTTTGCGATAACGTGCAATGAGGCTTTTACAGCGTCCTGGAGGAATTTTGGCCCACTCATCTTTGCAGAATTGTCCTAATTCAGTTACATTAGAGGGTTTTCGAGCATGAACGGCCTTTTTAAGGTCATACCACAACATCTCAATAGGATTCAGGTCTGGACTTTGGCTAGGCCACTCCAAAGTCTTCATTTTGTTTTTCTTCAGCCATTCGGTGGTGGACTTGCTGGTGTGTTTAGGATCATTGTCCTGCTGCAGAACCCAAGTTCGTTTCAGCTTGAGTACACGAACAGATGGTCGGACATTCTCCTTCAGGATCTCTTGGTAGACAGCAGAATTCATAGTTCCTTTTATCACGGCAAGTCTTCCAGGTCCTGAAGCAGCGAAACAGCCCCAGACCATCACACTACCACCACCATATTTTACTGTTGGTATAATGTTCTTTTTCTGAAATGCAGTGTTCCTTCTACGCCAGATATACTTGGACACACACCTTCCAAAGAGTTCCACTTTTGTCTCATCGGTCCACAGAATGTTGTCCCAAAAGTCTTGGGGATCATCAAGATGTGTTGTGGAGAAATTGAGACGAGCTTTGATGTTCTTTTTGCTCAGCAGTGGTTTTCTCCTTGGAACTCTGCCATGCAGGCCATTTTTGCCCAGTCTTTTCCTGATGGTGGAGGCATGAACGCTGACCTTAACTGAGGCAAGTGAGGCCTGCAGTTCCTTGGACGTTGTTGTGGGGTCTTTTGTGACCTCTTGGATGAGTCGTCGCTGCGCTCTTGGGGTAATTTTGGGCGGCCGGCCACTCCTGGGAAGGTTCACCACTGTTCCATGTCTTCGCCATTTGTGGATAATGGCTCTCACTGTGGTTCGCTGGATTCCCAAAGCTTTGGAAATGGCTTTATAACCCTTTCCAGACTGATAGATCTCAATTACTTTCTTTCTCAATTGTTCCTGAATTTCTTTGGGTCTCGGCATGATGTGTAGCTTTTAAGGATCTTCTGGTGGACCTTACTGTGTCAAGCAGCTCCTATTTAAGTGATGCCTTGATTGTGAACAGCTGTGGCAATAATCAGGCCTGGGTGTGGCTAGAGAAATTGAACTCAGGTGTGGACAACCACAGTTATAGTATGTTTTAACAAGGGGGGCAATCACTTTTTCACACAGGGCCATGATGGTTTGGATTTTTTTTCACCTTTAATAATAAACACCTTCATTTACAAATTGCATTTTGTGTTTACTTGTGTTGTCCTTGACTATTGTTTAAATTGGTTTGATGTTCCGAAACACTTAAGTGTGACAAACATGCAAAGGAACAGAAAATGAGGAAGGGGGCAAACACTTTTTCACACCACTGTATATAGCACCAAAAGTTTGCACATTACTTTACAAAGTAAAGAGAGACAGTATAATGATAATAGAATTTACTACATGAGGAATAGGAGGGCCTTCCCCATGAGAGGTTAGGTTACAATCTAAAAGGGAGAGGAGACTATTAGAGAATTTGTATGAGAGAGAAAGAATGGAGGCCTCTAATCGAGGATGAGAAAATATGAGATGGAGAGAAGGAGACAACAGGTAGATCATAAGAAACAGAAGAGTAGAAAATGAGTGGGATCCAGAGAGAGGGAAAAGTTGGGCGTCTTGTAGAGAGTAAACAAAAAAAGGACATCTAGTAAAGCTTGAGAGCGTGAAGCAGCAGCCAGGTTTACTAAGGCCAATTAATCAAGGTTTTTACATAGAAATTCCATTTGGGATTAGTGCAGCATGTCGAGCTGATTCTTAGAGCCTGACAAATGATGTTATTTATTAAAATAATGACTCATTATTCCGATTGTTTGGCAGTGTATGAACAGAGCCTGGATCACAGGTTGTGGCTGCTCCGAGGTGCCAGTTTTCTGCTGGTGGGGTGGAATTCAGTAAAAGATTGCATCGCAGTAAGAGGGACACCTCCAACCGAGACACTTTCTTGCTAGCTGTATTGTGCCAGAGAAACCTACTGCATGTTACATTTACATTTCGCAAGGAATATTAATAGAATCAATAGTTGTAATTTGTATTCAAAAAATTCTGAATTCTATTTGTGTAAAACATTCAGTAAGTACAGAATCCAATGAATAACTCAGTGCCTGAGCAGTCCTCCTCCTGGCAGATTAGATAGATCCATCAAAGTGGGAGAAGAACTCTGTAGAGATAGAAATACGAAAATACGAACGAGCTATTCACATAAACGCTACCTGCAGGCACCCTCTTTTCACTGTTTCCACAATGATTGACTAGGGTGATGGTCGATGGATATGCAAATGATTGCCCCGCTTTGTGGATTCATGATGTTACGATTGACATCTGTACGGTCTTCTCAGAGTGACCTGCTGAAGGAGCCATGTGTGGAGTAAGGCCCCTTACACACAGGGCGGTAAGGGGGGCTCCGTTGTAGTCTGCTTGTTTAGCAGGGAATCTGTCTAATGAGCAGGCGGCTGTCTATGGGGTCCGCTCCGCTTATGCAGAGTAGACACAGACACAGCCTGCTCTCCTCTATGGGTGGTTGGATGTAAATGGACCGCCTTTCCATTTACTACCGGCTGCCATCCAATCTGTCAGGTGGATGGGGAATGATCCCCATCCATCTGTTTTTAGCAGGCGGGATTGGAAGTTGGCGGTTGTTAATGGACACATATCCATTCCATAGAGGAGACTGGAGGGTCCGATCGAGTCCACCTGAAAAACTGAGAGGCGGACCCAATTGATCTGCTTGTGTGAAAGGATCCTAAGATGATCGGGATGATGGAAGGCCCTTATTTTCTGATCAACTGAGCCGTGCTATATACCACTGCTGAACACACTGATTGGGGTATACAGCAGGACTCCATCCTTGGATAATATTATACAGTAGGTTTTTATATTGCGTCCCCAATTTATTGGCTGATGTGGTGATGCACCTCCAGAATTGTGTCCATGACAGTTTGGGCTCACAGAAAGTGGATTGAATTATGCTGACCATTATTAAGGCTCGCCATCATTAAGGCCCCATTCACACTTGTGCAACGCACTTATTTTGTGAATTTGTAGCAGGACAGCATAAACCAGCCTATTCGCTTGAACGGGCTGCCCTACGCGCAACAAATGTGCCAAAGTAGCTCCTGCACCTCTTGTTGGCAGTGAGCTTCATGTGTGTTTGTAATGAGTGTTTTGTTATGTTTATGAGCTTTTTGCTGTATGACAAAACAGGCGTCTGCTAGCCGCATTTGGGGGGGGGGGGGGGTGGTCATTAAAAAAATGGCACCACAAGCATTATGCATGTTTGCAAGAGCAAACACAGAAATGTGCATTTATGTGTGCTTTCCCAGAAGACAAAAGTATGAGTTGGGGCCTAACTGTGAGGATAGGATTAAGAAGAGTAATAAGAGTAATAAGAGTATTGCAAAAGGTCCATATTTTACTCTGGGATTTATTTATTTATTTAATTTTAGAGAGCTTCTTTAAAATGGAAATACGGGCAGTAAACACCCACATTTAACCCAATTATGTATTCATTAAAAAATTCACAAAATACATTTTTATATCAGTCCTGCAGAGCAGGACCTAGACTAGAAGAGAATGATGTAGCACTGCAAGTCAAAAGGCAGTACTGCTTTGCATAGTATGGTCAATCAAACACATAGCTTGTTGATAGAAAACAGGGATAACCTCATGAGTGCGCTGCTATTCCATTACTGTCCAGTCACCAGCTGTATTGCTTCAACTGTAGTATTCAAAAGTGGGTGAGTAAATCTGAATAGTGACTGTTTAGAATTACAAATCCAAAGCCATTTACACATATCTTTTTCAAATGTATATTTAGCTGTTTGCTTATACCTCACCTTTAAAGAAACAAGTCAGGAATGGGCACGTTCAAGAATGTGACTTTCTATTAAACAAATTTGCTCTTGTTAAGGTCCTCTACTTCCGAACATACCTGTTGCCTATCTGTCAAACCGATCTGTTAAATACAGTTCATCCTAAAGGCCCATACACACGATCAGACTTTTTGACAACAAACATGCAAATTAGCTGTTTTAAGGCAACATCCGACCATGTGTACGCTCCAAACTTTTTTGTTTTTCATCTGACTTTTGTTGGCTGTGCGAACGGACAAACTTTCCGGCAACAAAAGTCTGATGGAGCAAAGTCTGATCGTGTGTACAGAAAACCATAGGACTTTTGTACAAAGTACAAACATGCATGCTCAGAACCAATGCAAAAGATCAGACAGCAATACAGAAGTTGACCAAAGGTGGCGGTAAAGTTCACGGTCGACGCCCTTTGTACAAAAATCCACGGGAAAGTTTGTACAAAGTCCGATCGTGTGTATGGGCCTTTAGACACTGATGTCGATTAGGAATTTTGACTTCTGCTGGATGCTTGTTGTGGGTAAGGGACTCAAATATTAATTTAAAAGACAGTCAACTTGCATTCTCAGTAGAGGTTAAGTAAAGGCAGCCTTCATTAATGCCCCGTACACACGGTTGGATATTCCGATGGAAAAAGTCCGATCGGATTATGTTGTCGGAAAATCCGATCCTGTGTGGGCTCTAGCAGGCTTTTTCCGTCGGAATTTCCGGCGGAAAAAATTTGAGAGCTGGATCTAAAATTTTCCGACAACAAAATCGGATCAGACTTTTTCCGATCATGTGTAGAGAATTCCGACACACAAAGTGCCACGCATGCTCAGAAGAAATTTGGAGATGAAAGCTATTGGCTACTGGCCTCTACATCCCGTCGTACGTTTTGTACGTCACCTCGATCGAAACGATTGGATTTCCCGACAACTTTGTCCGACCGTGTGTGTGCAACACAAGTTTCGGACAAAATCCGTCGGAAAAAATCGGACGGATTTTGTGGTCGGAATGTCCAACCGTGTGTACAAGGCATTAAAGTTAGGGAAAGTGGAAAAATAGCACTGGGCCCGTAAGGTTAATCTTATTGGTATTGATATATTAAAGTATTGTTGTTGATTTAAAAAATATGGTTCCTGGGCAGGTGGTTTCTATACCCCAGAGGAACTCCATAGTCATTTTGGCTTGTAGAGTAATGTACCAAACATGGAAATTGAAGTGGCACACAACTGCTAGGAGGTCCAGATACAACTTTATTCCAATAAAAGTCAGGGGGAAGATCCAAAATTAGCCAATGGATTCTGGGGGTCCAAAAACCCTCAATCAGGGTTCTTCCACTGTGATTACAAGCACAGGCCTTGTCAGCAGCTGGTTTGGCAGTCAAACCAATGGTTTGATGCTTCATCTTCCATTTTTGTTTCATGATGTGAAGGATCACTTTACCAGTTCACTGTCTAAAGCACAGTGCATAGTGGGATTCCGCAAACAAGAAACTTGTTCTTTATGGGAGACCTCTGTTTGACACCACTGCACTATTAAGGCAGTAGTACACTTATATATTCCCAATATACACTATATTACCAAAAGTATTGGGAAGCCTGACTTTACACCCACATAAACTTTAATGGCATTCCAGTCTTAGTCTGTAGCGTTCAATATTGAGTTGGCCCACCATTTGCAGCTATAACAGCTTCAACTCTTCTGAGAAGGCTGTCCACAAGGTTTAGGAGTGTGTCTATGGGAACCTTTTAGCTTTCTTCCAGAAACGCATTTGTGAGGTCAGGCACTGATGTGGACGAGAAGCCCTGGCTTGCACTCTCCCCTCTAATTCATCCCAAAAGTGTTCTATCGGGTTGAAGTTAGGACTCTGTGCAGGCCAGTCAAGTTCATTCACCCTTTCCTCCATGTCTTTATGAACCTTGATTGTGCCCTGGTGAGCAGTCATGTTGGAACAGGAAGGGGCCATCCCCAAACTGTTCCCACAAAGTTGGGAGCATGAAACTGTCCAAAATGTCTTGGTATGCTGACACCTTAAGAGTTCCCTTGGCTGGGGCCAAGCCCAACCCCTGAAAAACAACCCCACACCATAATACCCCCTCCACCAAATGATTTGGACCAGTGCACAAAGCAAGGTCCAAAACAACATGGATTAGTGAGTTTTGGGTGGAGGAACTTGACTGGCTTGTACAGAGTCCTGACCTAAACCCGATAGAACACTTTTGGGATGAATTAGATCGGAGACTGCGAGCCAGGCTTTCTCGTCCACATCAGTGCCTGACCTCACAAATGCGCTTCTATAAGAATGCTCAAACGTTCCCATAGACACACTCCTAAACCTTGTGGTCAGCCTTCCTAGAGGAGTTGAAGCTGCTGTAGCTGCAAAGGGTGGGCCAATTCAATATTGAACCTACTGACTAAGCCGTACACACGGTCGGAAATTCCAACCACAAAATCCGTCAGAATTTTTCCGACGGATTTTGTCCGACACTGGTGTTGCATACACACGGGCGGACAAAGTTGTCGGAAAATCCGATCATTCTGAATGTGGTGACGTTCGTTGCGTACGACGATACTACGTAGAGGCTAGTAGCCAATAGCTTTGGTCTCGTAATTTGATCTGAGCATGCGTGGCACTTTGTCCGTCGGAATTCTCTACACACGATCGGAAAAGGTCCGATCGGATTTTGTTGTCGGAAAATTTGTGAGCAGGATCTCAAATTTTTTCTGGCGGAAATTCCGACTGGAAAAGTCCGATGGAGCCCACACACGGGCGGATTTTCTGACAACATGGTCCGATCGGACATTTTCCGTCGGAATTTCCGACTGTGTGTATGGGGCATTAGACAGGGATGACATTAAAATTCATGTGCATGTAAAAGAAGGAGTCACAATACTTTTTGGTAATATATTGTATATACTACTCTTTCTATTTTTTTTTGCCTTCCTCTGGATCAACTGTGGGTATAGAATGGGGTTTATTGGATTGTACGATATATTTTATTTTTATTTATTATCTTTTTTTTTATGGTTGAACTGGATGGACTTGTGTCTTTTTTCGGCCTAGCTAACTATGTAACTATGTAACTATGTAACTATATTAGGTTGGGTTTCCCATCTTATTGCCTACTGCAGTTGTTTTTGCAGAAACCCTATTAGATCCCACTGGATGCCCAAAGGTCAGACATAGGGGGAGAGCCTGTGTAAACATAATGTTAAAGGTCAGCTATAAATGGAAAGGCACTCAGCTTGAACATAATATATTTTGTTTTATTTTCTCAGTTCCACCAGCCCGACCCACATAATTCCTGTTCTTCAACATCTCTCTATCGTTCTGATAAAATCAAATTGGCTAAGTCAGTGAACTCCCGTGAATGATAAATGTCAAATTTTAATCACAAAGGAAAGGAGAATAAGGTAGGAGTGGAATATATTGAACCCTACAGAATGGGTCACGTTGGAGGGATTAGCTTATTCTTAACAGTTCCCTTTCTAAAAGTGATGTTTTTCCTAGCAACTACAGTACATGCAGATTCTCGGTGGATGCAGCTGGTGATACCATGACCCAGATATAAAGACTTCTGTGTGTTCTATAGAATACTGTATGCCTCTGGAGATGCTATCCCCTTCAATTATAGAGAAGATGCTTCGTTTACTAAAGTGTCACTAATTGCAAGTTGATAAACCTCTCCGCAGTCACCCAGTGCTTTTCCCCACCACATTTTATGCTACCTAGAAAATCTCTGGAGATAAGGCTGTTTTCATCTGTGTTATATTAGTGCAATTACTATGCTCAGCAGTCTATTGGACTGGCGCAGGCGATGCTCCCCTCCGCCTGCTGCCCTGCAATGAGCACATGGTGTGGATATCAACGTGTCATCTCATTTACTTACAAAGAGACCGGCTCTGAAAATATGATTTATGAATTTTGATAGAGCATGAAAGCTAAAGGAATGTGGAAAGGTCAAGTGCCACTTAGCATGGTATATTGAATTTGCAATAAAGGATATTCATCCTCCTTCCTTCTGTACTGGTAAGAGCAGCCTCATCATTTTGGATATTCCACATTTCCATTTCTCTTTGTCAACTCTGGGTTTCATAAACAAACGCAATGTGTTTGGTCAGAGACGTAATGGATTAGTGGGCTTTGTGAACAAGACAAAGAAAGATGTGCAAAGATCAGTATCCCTAACAACTTGTAGTTTTATAAAATACTATAAAAATATCAAATTTTAGCAAGGAGTTGCCATCAGCCTGGCCCACATGTGAATTAAGGAATTAAATATGTAATATATGTTAGAGCTGACATATTTGATTATGCTCAGATTACATATTCGAGATTAGTTCCAGGTCAAGTAACCCCATACAACTTTTAAAATGCAGTGAGCCTGGTATATGAAGATAATTGCTTATATTACCCATCATATGAACAGCATACCAAGATGTTTTGAATATTTATCAAGTTAGCCATTTTAATCACATACACTTGTGAAATGGTTGGGGCCAGACACTTCATAAGAGAATACTAGATGGGTGTTGGATTCAATATGAACTCATTCCCAATCCTGTAAACACAGGATGCCCTCCCCTGGTTATAATGTAGCCAATTAAACCCATATGTTATATGAGGCTAGGAGCTCCCATCTATCTATGAGAGCTACTCTGCATTACAATGCTGACTCCGATCGGTCTACGAGAATGAAAGACGAGCCTAACTGACAGAGATAATGGAGGTGAGGCACAAGAGATCAAACCCAAGATTTGATCCCAGTTGGAGTAATTGCAATTCATGGACTGCCCCCAGAGGCCAATTAGGTCAAGATGGTCAAAAAAATACTCTGGTGCAGGAGACGCTCCAGAGACACTGTGATTCGTCCCAAAGCAAAGTTGGGCAGGCAATGGGATGCGGTGTGTATGAGGTGTGTTTGTCAAAAAGGAAAGTGGCTGACAGAGCTGTCTCTGTCTCTCTCGGCTTGCTGAGGAAGCCTGTCATGAGGCTGTATCTCTGCTAACCTGATGATTCGGCCATCTTGAGGCCTAACCCATGTGGGCACATACCTCTTATTCCATCTCAGCTACTAGGATGTGCTAAGTATATGATTGTATTGTGTTGTGATTGTATGCTATGTAATCTTGTAACTTCTAATAATATCTTATATAAGCTTTCTTACTTCCTTGGGAAATAAATGAGATTTGATTAATCTTAAACCGTGTGTTTGGTTGCATAGCTAACTTTGTATTATTGTGATATTAACAATCGCGTGCGCTCGGAGTTTAATAGACTAACTGATCTATAGGGACTAGACAAATTAATACATAGATGATATAATAATAGTAATTAATATTAGATCGCTTTCTACAATGGGTAAAAAGCATGCTGAATAAATACATTTTGCAACCACTGTAACATTCTGCCACATTGCAACCTACACAAGTCTTAAAGTAAATCTATAGCCAGGCTATGGACTTCAAGGTGCATACATATTTTTTACAAGCAGAAAAAAAGTTTAAAAACAAGCCCTACTGATCTTTGTAGCTGCAGACACTGTGGAGTAATTCATTCTCAAAGTTTACAGCACAAGCACTGATATCCTTTAGGTTAGAGGTTCTCTCTACTGTTCTGTGTTTACTATTAGGATTAGAAGGCTGGGAGACTGTTGAATCACTTATGACATTTTGTCTTCTGTGAACTAGAAATCACCTATTTCTCCTTGTTACAGATATAAGAAATGAAGCTGGTTGTAGTTGTTAAGATACAGAATACCTGGAGTCTGGAATCATGGAAAACGAATGAAAGGCTCATACAGAGTTCCCCCTTATAAAGAATAGGGATGAGCCGAACACCCCAGGTTCGGTTCGCACCAGAACCTGCGAACGGACCGAAAGTTTGCACGAACGTTAGAACCCTATTAGTTACAATGGACGCGAACTTTCGAAATCTAAAGTGCTAATTATAACGGCCAATATGAATGTTATTGTCATAAAAAAGGTTTGGGGACCCGGGTCCTGCCCCAGGGGACATGTATCAATGCAAAAAGAAGTTTTAAAAACTGAAGTTTTTTCTGGAGCAGTCATTTTAATGATGCATAAAGTGAAAAAAAAAGTGAAATATTCCTTTAAATATGGTACCTGGGGGGTGTCTAAAGTATGCCTGTGAAGTGGCATGTGTTTCCCATATTTAGAACAAAATTACATTTGTAAAGGAAAAAAAAAAAGCCATTTAAAACTGCTTGCGGCTTTAATGTCATTTAGCAGATGGCTGGATTTGATGACAACAGGGCAGAAGGGCAGATACAGGTGCAGGTTGTATACTGTGCTGTGCTAGACTCACACAGCACACACACTAACTCCTGCAGATGGCTGTATTGGTAGAGAACAGCACTTTCCCCACACGCAAATGCCTGAGAAGAACACACTATCCCTGCCTATTATTCCTCTTTCCCTACACTTTCCCCACATGCAAATGCCTGAGAAGAACACACTATCCCTGCCTATTTTTCCTCTTTCCCTACACTTTCCCCACTCAGGAATGATTGAAAATAGTTTAGACTGTCCCTGCCTATCAATCTTCTATCCCTCAACGCCAGAACACACTACACAAGGCCGTCGACGTGGCGGCCTTATATAGTGTGGGGCGTGTACTAAACCCCCTGAGCTATAATTGGCCACAGGCATCCTGCCTGTGGCCAATTATTGCTCTCCTCGCTGCTGGCTCTATGATTGGCCAAGCATGCGGAGTCACAGTGCATGCTTGGCCAATCATCAGCCAGCAATGCACTGCGACTAGCACAGTGCATTGAGGACCGTTCGCATTACACAAATTTGATGCGAATGGCCCTCAGAGTTCTGAAATCGACGAGAGGACGAACAGCCGATGTTCGATTCGAACATGGGTTTGAATCGAACACCGGGCCCATCCCTAATAAAGAACAGTTTTCTCCTAAAATTATAGTTTAATCATTTAATTTAAATTCTTAGGTATAAGGCTAGCCATACACGGGTCGAATTTCGAAAGAACTTTCTTTTGAAAATCTTATCTAAGAATTTTTGTAGGAATTTCGCACCATTAGTGAGCTGCAGCAACGGCCGATTTTAGTGTGGCCATCGAATTTTAATAATCGGACATGTTGGAAATTTTTTGAAAAAACAAACGATTTTCTAATCAATGATGGGAGAATTGTGGGAGAAAAGTAACCGACAAAGAAATGCGCATGTGCAAGAAAAATAAATTCCCGGAAAGAAAAGAAGATTCCCAGACACGAAAATTCTTTTCTGTAGGAACATGAGGGGAAATTGAAGGTTTGGTTGGTCAAATTTCGAAATCAATGGTGGCACCATCGAATCACAAAACGCACAAATTTTCCGATTTTCAAAAGAAAGTTCTTTCGAAATTCGACCCGTGTATGGCCAGCATTACACAACTCTGTTATTGTGTTATTGTGGACAGAGTTGCAATGTATTGCCAAATGACGTGTGTACTAATTGGCTGCACATTGCTCCATTTCTGGGAAATGGCTATTGTCATGAAAAGTCCCTTTTGGATAACCCCTCTGTTTTGTAATCATAAGTTTGATTTATTATGACCAGTATGACAGGTAACCTTTACTCATAATCCAGAGGTCAAGATGACCATATGTAATGTTGAAGTAATTAGTTAAGGTTGACTCGTGTTTTGGGACCATGCCATGCATAGACAAACATTCTGTAATTTCTTTATAAAAGCTGAACTCACATTTGTATGACTACCACACTCCCTTTTACACTGTTTTATATATATTCTCAAGTAAACTTGAACAAGCAAGGATGCAATCAGATTGGCTTTGATGTCTTTCATTTCAAAGACGTACTTAACAGTCCTAATCAGGAGCACAACCTAGGGTGAAAATGCGGCTCTTCCATACATACAGTGCTGTGAGTAAGTGTCACTCTAAGCAATAAAAGAGATTGTGGTGCGCTATACAAAGATTACCTAAAGAGAATAAAATGGCCAACGGCAATAAATAGTAATAGGTGATGCAGTTCAGTAAATCAATATTCCACAGACAATATTCAAAAATGACGTATCATAGTTGATAAGTGATAAAGTGCTTAATTAAAAACAGCACAAAAGACATAAATCAAAAACTTGTGTATCCATACACGAATTGTATATTAAAAGAAAAAACACATATGTGGCTGTGAATAATAGTGATGGTGGAGCCACTTGCTAAAACAATAATAAATAGGTAAATAAAGTGCTGGTATTAGGTCGTGAAAATAGGAATATTATAAACCAGAAGGCAATAAATATAATATAAATACAAACAATCCACAGCAGAAATGTTTATAAAGAAAAATAAAGCATGAAACATGAAACATTCGTGTTACTTATAGGTGTAAATCTGTTGAATTATAACCCAAAAAATGGAGAAACAATACAAGACATGTGTAGAAACACTTGGCAATGCGGTGATCCAATGGTAGATACCACACAATATGTTACAATTGGTATGTAAAATACATGACAACCAAGATCGCAATTATAATATTCACACTGTGATCATAACCACATGCGCTTGTATGTGTGGAGGAGGTAACTCCCCAAACAGGTGATGGACACCGTAGGTGACGTGTATAAAGTATCAAAAAAGTCAAATTGTGATAAAGAAAAAAGAAAAAAAGAACTAATAAACACGTGCTATGATCAACACAATGACTATATTCATGAGATAGTCCAAGGTAGTGAAGTTCATGTACAACGATATATCAATATTCCTATGACAATTCGTAATGTTCATCAACGTGGCATCCTCATATAATTTGGACGGCGTCTAGAACTGTATGGTGCAAAGGTAAGATTTGGTACGCTTACCGTTAAGGATGGACCCACTGACCTTTGGTGAGGGGTCAAACGAGCTTGGGTATGCCGGCAGGTGATGCTTGCAGGGTGGTGAGCCAGGATCAGGAAGTTGGAACCAGACTGAGCCGGCACAGCAGTCTATACTCACCAGATCGCGAATGTGGATATAACGAGCACACTCGGAAGAGCCGCAAGGACACTCGATTGTTTTTACCCCCAAAAAACCTTAATGGGTCAGGACCATGAAAATAAAAGAGATATAGAGGGCCTCCTCATAGTGTAAAACAATCCGGTCACGGATTAAATTTTAGTTTTAAAAAATTCTTGTTTGTCAGGTAAAACAATCAAAGTAAGAACAAGGACAAACCAAGAAATAAATAAACGCAGTGGTAGTGTGTCTAGCGTAACCGCCCGACGCGTTTCGTCTCACAAGACTTCAACAGGGGCATAAGCTAGTAGACCACCTCTGCGTTATATATATACCACCTATATAATACATAAAGACATACACCTGAGCTCATTAAGGGCAGTCCCACTTCCGGTTGTACACTTCCATAAGCAAAACCAATCTGATTGACTAAAACTGACCAATCGGGGTATCTTATTGTAGGATAGGAGGGTCTAACATAGCCACAACAAACCGTAATGGTCAATCCAAATGCCCATGTGAGTGTAGGGAATATCACAAAATGTCATTGGCTGCTGGACTTCCCGGCAATGTACCAACCTCTCCAACGTGTAACTGGACGGAGTGATGGTTTGGGCGCGAAAGGTGCACTAAGCACACACGTGGGACGCCACCATATCACGTGTCCCAGCACATCCAATGGACGGAGAGGACTCAAGACGCCCGCGAAGCCAGTCACAACCATGCGCCGCGCAGCTGCACTGCGCATGTGTGACGGCCCGCGGCACATACAGCATGGCAATGAAGCGGCATGACCAATCAGCGGCCACGCCGCTACTGGCAGGGAACGGATCGCCGTCAGCCACCGCGCACAGTTCAAACGCGCATGCGCGACGATCGCAAAAGGTAAACAATGTGGTCCCATGACGGCATCCAATGGGGGTGGGCGGGACATATCGCGGACACCTCACGCACGACTCAATCAACACATGAGGAGTATCCATATAGCACAGGGCAATAGCATGGCGATGCTCGAAATGAGACACAAGTTAAAAAAACGGTCAAATAAAGAACGAACAAATAATGGTATTTGTATTAAAAAATACTGAATGGTAGAAATTTGAAAATGAAAATAGAATAGTGACATCAGTTCGTGGTGTATACGATAGGTTTGGAAACCGGAGTCGGACTGCCACTAATGCATAGACTCATATAAATTATATGTCATTGTCACATTAAAATAGATGACAATAGATATATATGACAATGTAATCCACGTAAGTACTGTGAATTATGGTTATCATCCCAAAAATACATGTAAGAGAGTTACTCACAGTACTGGTTATCTAATATAATAATCAGAGAGAGCATAATAGCATCATTTAAACAAAAACAGTAATAATGATAATGATGATCGAAATATTTTAAACGGACAGTACATCAGTGATAATGTGTCAATCCCATATATCTTTCATACCAGTAAACTTACACCTAAGCTGTGTGGTACCCGTACTAACATGCTTATTATCACCAAGAGACATGCGGATTAATGTAAGGACAAAACTCAGGAGCGATTAATAAACGAGTTGATGTCCCACTCTACGTTCAACCCATGTGGGGTATAACATTTAATTTGGTGTATCCAGAATGTCTCAAGCTTTGATACACCCCTAACCTTGGATTCACCTCTCCAGTGTGCTGTAAACTTGTCAATGATTTGAAATTTGGAACCCTCTGGGTTCTTATTGTGGCAGGCCAGATAATGTTTCGGGACGCTGTGATTAGTACGTCCTGCTCTTATTGCGGCGAGATGTTCATTTACTCTGATGGCAAAGGTCCTTATAGTGCGTCCTATGTACTGCTTCCCGCATGGACAGGTGATAAGGTACACGATATATTTCGTATGGCAAGTTACGAAACAATTCATTTCGTAAACTTTGCCAGTAACGTTAGACCTAAAGGAATCACATTTCCTGCGACATGTGTTATTCCTACACACGTTGCATTTACGACATGGGTAAAACCCTTTCATGTCGTGGAAAAATGTAGGTGGGCACGGAGGGTCAATGATGTTAGGAGCAATTTTTCCCCTAAGGGACATAGCACCTCTATATATCACACCTGCTCGATCCGGTAGTAGGGGTCCCAGTACCTGATCGTTTTTAAGAATCTTCCAGTGTTTGGCCATAATCCCTTTAATTTGTCTGTGTTGGACTGAAAAATTAGTCAAAAAATACCATTTTTGTTTGTTTTCTTTGTTCTTTGGAGGTTTCTCTATTAGTAAGGTTTCACGATCAATCATAGATACTTTCTGTATTTCATCGTCAATCTGTGCTGCCGTGTAACCCTTGTCCAAAAATCTCTTTTTGAGAATACCTGCCTGATGATGGAAATCAGGGAGGAATGAACAGTTGCGCCTAATGCGCATGAGTTGGCTGCGGGGCACTGATTTCAGCCATGATGCGTGATGGCAGCTATCGACCGGAATGTAACCATTCCGGTCGGTAGTTTTAAAGAAAGTTTTGGTCGAAATACGACCTTCACTTGCACTAATTTCTAAGTCTAGGAAATGAATGGTAGAACTATTCGCCTCATAGGAGAGTTCAATGCTGCCATCACGCATCATGGCTGAAATCAGTGCCCCGCAGCCAACTCATGCGCATTAGGCGCAACTGTTCATTCCCTCCTGATTTCCATCATCAGGCAGGTATTCTCAAAAAGAGATTTTTGGACAAGGGTTACATGGCAGCACAAATTGACGATGAAATACAGAAAGTATCTATGATTGATCGTGAAACCTTACTATTAGAGAAACCTCCAAAGAACAAAGAAAACAAACAAAACTGGTCTTTTTTGACTAATTTTTCAGTCCAACACAGACAAATTAAAGGGATTATGGCCAAACACTGGAAGATTCTTAAAAACGATCAGGTACTGGGACCCCTACTACCGGATCGAGCAGGTGTGATATATAGAGGTGCTATGTCCCTTAGGGGAAAAATTGCTCCTAACATCATTGACCCTCCGTGCCCACCTACATTTTTCCACGACATGAAAGGGTTTTACCCATGTCGTAAATGCAACGTGTGTAGGAATAACACATGTCGCAGGAAATGTGATTCCTTTAGGTCTAACGTTACTGGCAAAGTTTACGAAATAAATTGTTTCGTAACTTGCCATACGAAATATATCGTGTACCTTATCACCTGTCCATGCGGGAAGCAGTACATAGGACGCACTATAAGGACCTTTGCCATCAGAGTAAATGAACATCTCGCCGCAATAAGAGCAGGACGTACTAATCACAGCGTCCCGAAACATTATCTGGCCTGCCACAATAAGAACCCAGAGGGTTCCAAATTTCAAATCATTGACAAGTTTACAGCACACTGGAGAGGTGAATCCAAGGTTAGGGGTGTATCAAAGCTTGAGACATTCTGGATACACCAAATTAAATGTTATACCCCACATGGGTTGAACGCAGAGTGGGACATCAACTCGTTTATTAATCGCTCCTGAGTTTTGTCCTTACATTAATCCGCATGTCTCTTGGTGATAATAAGCATGTTAGTACGGGTACCACACAGCTTAGGTGTAAGTTTACCGGTATGAAAGATATATGGGATTGACACATTATCACTGATGTACTGTCCGTTTAAAATATTTCGATCATCATTATCATTATTACTGTTTTTGTTTAAATGATGCTATTATGCTCTCTCTGATTATTATATTAGATAACCAGTACTGTGAGTAACTCTCTTACATGTATTTTTGGGATGATAACCATAATTCACAGTACTTACGTGGATTACATTGTCATATATATCTATTGTCATCTATTTTAATGTGACAATGACATATAATTTATATGAGTCTATGCATTAGTGGCAGTCCGACTCCGGTTTCCAAACCTATCGTATACACCACGAACTGATGTCACTATTCTATTTTCATTTTCAAATTTCTACCATTCAGTATTTTTTAATACAAATACCATTATTTGTTCGTTCTTTATTTGACCGTTTTTTTAACTTGTGTCTCATTTCGAGCATCGCCATGCTATTGCCCTGTGCTATATGGATACTCCTCATGTGTTGATTGAGTCGTGCGTGAGGTGTCCGCGATATGTCCCGCCCACCCCCATTGGATGCCGTCATGGGACCACATTGTTTACCTTTTGCGATCGTCGCGCATGCGCGTTTGAACTGTGCGCGGTGGCTGGCGGCGATCCGTTCCCTGCCAGTAGCGGCGTGGCCGCTGATTGGTCATGCCGCTTCATTGCCATGCTGTATGTGCCGCGGGCCGTCACACATGCGCAGTGCAGCTGCGCGGCGCATGGTTGTAACTGGCTTCGCGGGCGTCTTGAGTCCTCTCCGTCCATTGGATGTGCTGGGACACGTGATATGGTGGCGTCCCACGTGTGTGCTTAGTGCACCTTTCGCGCCCAAACCATCACTCCGTCCAGTTACACGTTGGAGAGGTTGGTACATTGCCGGGAAGTCCAGCAGCCAATGACATTTTGTGATATTCCCTACACTCACATGGGCATTTGGATTGACCATTACGGTTTGTTGTGGCTATGTTAGACCCTCCTATCCTACAATAAGATACCCCGATTGGTCAGTTTTAGTCAATCAGATTGGTTTTGCTTATGGGAGTTTACAACCGGAAGTGGGACTGCCCTTAATGAGCTCAGGTGTATGTCTTTATGTATTATATAGGTGGTATATAGATAACGCAGAGGTGGTCTACTAGCTTATGCCCCTGTTGAAGTCTTGTGAGACGAAACGCGTCGGGCGGTTACGCTAGACACACTACCACTGCGTTTATTTATTTCTTGGTTTGTCCTTGTTCTTACTTTGATTGTTTTACCTGACAAACAAGAATTTTTTAAAACTAAAATTTAATCCGTGACCGGATTGTTTTACACTATGAGGAGGCCCTCTATATCTCTTTTATTTTCATGGTCCTGACCCATCGAGGTTTTTTGGGGGTAAAAACAATCGAGTGTCCTTGCGGCTCTTCCGAGTGTGCTCGTTATATCCACATTCGCGATCTGGTGAGTATAGACTGCTGTGCCGGCTCAGTCTGGTTCCAACTTCCTGATCCTGGCTCACCACCCTGCAAGCATCACCTGCCGGCATACCCAAGCTCGTTTGACCCCTCACCAAAGGTCAGTGGGTCCATCCTTAACGGTAAGCGTACCAAATCTTACCTTTGCACCATACAGTTCTAGACGCCGTCCAAATTATATGAGGATGCCACGTTGATGAACATTACGAATTGTCATAGGAATATTGATATATCGTTGTACATGAACTTCACTACCTTGGACTATCTCATGAATATAGTCATTGTGTTGATCATAGCACGTGTTTATTAGTTCTTTTGTTCTTTTTTCTTTATCACAATTTGACTTTTTTGATACTTTATACACGTCACCTACGGTGTCCATCACCTGTTTGGGGAGTTACCTCCTCCACACATACAAGCGCATGTGGTTATGATCACAGTGTGAATATTATAATTGCGATCTTGGTTGTCATGTATTTTACATACCAATTGTAACATATTGTGTGGTATCTACCATTGGATCACCGCATTACCAAGTGTTTCTACACATGTCTTGTATTGTTTCTCCATTTTTTGGGTTATAATTCAACAGATTTACACCTATAAGTAACACGAATGTTTCATGTTTCATGCTTTATTTTTCTTTATAAACATTTCTGCTGTGGATTGTTTATATTTATACTTGTTCACCACTTTTAGGGTGGTTAGTCACCAAATTCTGCACGACGGCATTGTACTAAGGATTTTATTCCCATTTACGGCCATCGATCAGATACACATTTTATAGCGCCACACTTATTTACTTTCTTTACTCACTACACAATTTGTCATATTGTCGTGTTGGCAGCTTTTCACAGGGGAAGCGCAGCTGCATCCACATATATATAATAAATATAATATCAAACGATGCAACCATAAAATAAATTAAAAGTGTCCATAGATAATAACGTCCATATCAATCATAAGGGCACAATATGGTAATGCTCCGAATCCAGAGGTTACAGTGCTGGTGCTAGTAGATGAAATAACATATAAAGTGCTGCGAGTGATGGGTGTCCTGTGCGATCCTTTGTGGTAATTGTATGGGTGTCTCCTTACCTTACTGCTGTAAGGTTACAGCATGAATATATGTTTCTTTGTGGTCTTTGGTGACCATCCCCTTAGTAGATCCCAGTGTGGCAGCCCAGGTCCTTGCTGGCGTTCCTATCCTGCCTTTGGGTATCCCCTTAAATGTAGGTTATAGGGTATGCAGGGTAGAGGGTCTCACCAGTATCATATATGTAGGGATTTAAGAGAAGGAAGTATGCCCCATAGTGTAGTAGTTTTAACTAGTGTTTATTAAGTTTAAAATAAAAGTCAGGTACTCACACATAAGAAATAGTAAACAAACGGTGTACAAACGAGTGGCAAGCTCGATAAGCGTCACTTCCAGTAGCACGAGGAGTCCCGACGCATGTTCGTCACAAATCACGTGACTTCATCAGGGAATTTCCTTTCCCTGATGAAGTCACGTGATTCATGACGAACACGCGTCAGGACTCCTCGTGATACCGGAAGTGGCGCTTATCGAGCTCGCTGCTCGTTTGTACACCGTTTGTTTACTATTTAATATTGTCTTTGGAATATTGATTTACTGAACTGCATCACCTATCACCATTTATTGCCGTTGGCCATTTTATTCTCTTTAGTTAATCTTTGTATAGCGCACCACTATCTCTTTTATTTCTTTTACCTTTTGGGTTCAGACATTTCCCTCAGTGTGTGCAGCAGTATGCTAGCTAGTCTTCTTTGAGTTGGCGCAGGACTACCTCTTTTCTCATTTAAGTGTCACTCTAGTATAGAAAATATGTTACTGGGAGGATCACCATGTGAAAATTAAAGAAAGAAGCCTGAAAAAGGAAAATTAATGCAGACTCCATATCATGAGACTGATATTGTGCAATGTATTACATTTTTGCTTTCGGGCTTATATATGCTTTGAAGTAATATTAAAGCAGCTTGCTACGGGGGCACCCAAGCAGGCTAGCTCCCAAGCTGAATGTCCAGTCACACACAGAGCTGTGGCTCGGCCCAGCCCCCTCTCTCTCCTGACTGGCTCAGTGGCTGTGATTAACAGCAGTGGGAGCCAATGGCACCTCCTGCTGTCTCAGCCAATGAGGAGACAGAGTCCCCAGGGAGCTGAGGCACTCACGTACATCGCTGGACCGAGATGGGGCTCAGGTAAATATAAGGGGGGACTGGGGGAATGCTGCACAGAGAAGGTTTTTTACTTTCCTCCATAGAATGCAGGAAGGTAAAAAACCTTGAGCCTTTAGAACCACTTTAACTGTACTAAACATCTTTAACCAATTCAATACAGGGCACTTTCACCCCCTTCCTGCCCAGGCCAATTTTCAGCTTTCAGCATTGTCGCACTTTGAATGACAATTGCGTGGTCATGCAACGCAGTACCCAAACTACATTTTTATCACTTTCTTTTGGTGGTATTTAATCACCACTGGGTTTTTTATTTTTTGCTAAACAAATTTAAAAAGACCAACATTTTTGAAAAAAATTGTTTTTCTTCATTTTTGTTTTTTCCTTCACTGATGGGCACAGATGAGGCGGCACTGATGAGGTGGCACTGATGAGGAGGCACTAATATGCAATACTAATAGGTGGCACTGATATGCAGTACTGATGGGCACTGATTTGCAGCACTGATGGGCACTGATAGGCAGCACTGATATGCAGCACTGATGGACACTAATAGGTGGCAC
This sequence comes from Lithobates sylvaticus, assembly GCA_028564925.1. Lineage (NCBI taxonomy): Eukaryota > Metazoa > Chordata > Amphibia > Anura > Ranidae > Lithobates > Lithobates sylvaticus. Next base: position 209,478,410 of record CM053033.1, on the reverse strand, counting down.
TGATGGGCAGCACTGAAGAGCACTGATAGGCAGCACTGATGGGCACTGATAGGCGTCACTGATAGGCAGCACTGATGAGGAGGCACTGACAGTCATTACTGATGGGCACTGATTGGCAGCTGTGATGGGCACTGATTGGTATTTTTGATGGGCAATGATTGGCATCTGATGGGCACTAATTAGCATGTGTGATTGGCACCTCTGATGGGTGATTGGTCACAGTTGATCACATGATAAAGACCCTATGTCATAGGCTCTTTACTACAACCGGAGATGCAATGTGTCCGAGCGACCACCGATCACTGCTCTGCGCGCCCCCGAATGGCTTATCCTGCTGGATGTCATATGATGCCCAGTCAGGATAACTGAGCCACCTTGCGGACATTATTCCGCAATAGGGCAGTAGAGAAGTGGTTAAAGCCCACTTAAATATATACAGTGGCTACCATCCTTATTTTTAATTATATATTCTTCTATGGATCACACATTTCCTAATTAGCAATCAGGGCCAGCTCACACCAGAATATGGCGCCAGAAAGTCACAATCTGATCGCTTTTCCTGCACAGCATTCAAAACATTGCTTTTGCGATCTGCTGTGGGTACCATTCTTAATGGCGCCCAGTGCGTTTGCAGGCACCAGATTGTATGGTACCGTCATACCATGCTATTTGGTACAATGCATTTTTCAAAAGTAGAGCATGCGTTACTTTTCGTGTGTTCAAACTGCAGGGGGATGGTCCTATGCAATTCTGATGTGAAGCATTCTTTTATTCTTTGAAGCAAAAGCATAAAACCTTTTATGTTAAAAATAGGAATCCATGACCAATTTAAAATTTTACCAGCTTAGCCACCAAATAAATTAAAGAACTATTTCCATTGATTGTGATAAATTACATCACTATGCACATTGTCATTTTCTTTAATGAAATTTATGTTGTTGTGATGCTTCTAAAACTGCTAGTATTCTGGCTGGCAGGCTCATCTTTTAAATTCTGTGTTTTTAGAGATGTTTGACTTTGACTATATTTGCAAAAGAATGACGCAGAAAGTACTGTAGCTAAAAGCATGACGGCCAGGCACCATCAATTTATAGAAGGAGCTCACTAATAGAAATCAACATGCTGCATTCCTTTCATGCCTGGTTTCCTTTACACCCTATAGGCTCCATTCACAAAGATTTAACACAAGGATAAGACTGTAAATTTCAAATCTCATTGGACTCATTGGTGAAAAAAACTGCCACTTTTTTAAAATCTGTATTTAAATATGTATCCTGATAGATTAGCTTTGTGAATTCAACCTTATATGTCAGGGTGCCACCAATGATTCTGTAGTGCAGATTCCGTTCTGTAAGTTCAGCACCATGCAAGTGGACAGCGATTTGAAAAAAACTTGAAAAAGCCAATGCTAAAGCGTAAAATATTGTGAATGGTAACATTCAAAAGAAATAAAATTGAGAACAGTGTTTATCAACCGGGTTGCCGTAAGCACAGGACCCAGTTTACCCTGGATCAATGTCATGATTTACCATGGTGCAGACAGAAGAAATTAAGGCAAACTTCCATAATAGTAAAGGATTGAATATGGTGGTCTCATCCCTAGATATAGACCAAGAAGAAACCCCCTACTTTTGGGACTTTACTTAGACCACCACACTGGACAACAATATGTAAAAAGTGGTAGTTTAATTCAAATATTAAAATATTGGTGCAGACGGTCAAGCTGGCAGCACCATAACAATCAATTTTGCTTTAGGCCCAGGATGCATGGCATCATTTGTTGCTATGATGATGGCATGCCTCTGATCCAGGGAATACAGCATGCAGGGGGGGGAGATGGAAGTCTACCTTCCCCAGACCTTCTACACCTCCCAACCTCTGTGGCGCTACTGGAGCTAAAAGGTGGGGCCTGTGTGATTGGGGGGCTCTGTGGGGATGAGGAGAAGGGGAAGTATGAGGTGATGGGGGGGACTCATGTTTACGCGCGACTCTGATGTGGTGGGTGACGAGGGCTTTACACATGAATGGGGGACCTTAGATATGAAGCAGGGATCTCTGATGTGGTGAAGGAACCTCTGATGTGAAGGGGACTCTGATATAAAGTTAATTTTAAGGTGGTAGTGTGCATTTTTACAGGTTCAGGTTTTCTGTTAATGAGTAACATTTATGTTTTTTAGACTGGGATGCCTCAAGATTTTTCTTACTTCAAAGTACGAGTACCGTGACTGAAAAAAGGTTAAGAAATGCTGATCTTCTAAATAGGGGTAGGCTAGACAAGATGAAAGTGTGACAGTTTACAAACATGCCAAATGTATGACGGGTTATTCCTTACCCCCTTGGCGCCGGCTCTCGCTGGCCCTTTAAGGGCTCTAGAATGCTGGGTGGCGGGGCTTTTGGCCATGTAACCGCTGTGATTGACAGATTGACATGACATGATAGGAAAACTGCTCATGATCGCGCGTTCTCGGCACAGTTCTATCAGCGCTTTAATGGGAAAGCAAGACATTGGTGAAGAGCAATTAAAACATGTACTACAAGCACTTATCAAACAAGGAAATTTGAAGCTCAGCTTACCGACCAGTCTGCAACCAACTAAATGACCCTGTCTAACAGTATGCAAATACTGACCCTGTCTAACAGTATGCAAAAAGCTTGTATAAGCTGCAGAGCCACTTCACGACACCCCGGCAGTGGCGTACTAAGTGGGGGGCGGGCCGCACCGGGTGTCACACACTGGGGGGTGTCAGGCGGGCACCCCCCTCCGCGATATAAGCGGGGACAGCGCGCCGAGCACAGATATAAGTTGCGCAGCGGCGCGGTGAGTGACAGGCAGCGGCAGGTGAGGTGAGAGGAGAGGGAGGTTGTTCGCCGCTCTCCGCTGCTCTGATCTGTCTCGGCTGTATCATACAGCCGAGCAGAGTGAAGCCGCCGGCTCCGCCTCACCCTCCTCCTTGTAGTCTACACGTGTGCTGCTGTGTGTCCCGCGCTGACACTCCCGAGGTACATTATGGATTGTAGGGGGGGTCTGTACTGAAGGGGGGGGGCACTCTGTATTGTAGGGGGGGTCTGCATTGTAGTAGGGGGGTCTGCATTGTAGGGGGGTCTCCACTGTAGGGGGTCTGTACTGAAGGGGGGGTCTGTACTGTAGGGGGGGCTCTGCATTGTAGGGGGGTCTCCACTGTAGGGGGGTCTGTACTGAAGGGGGGGGGGTCTGCACTGTAGGGGGGTTCTGCAGGGGGGTCTGTATTGTAGGGGGGGTCTGTATTGTAGGCGGGTCTGTGTAACATGCAGGGGGTCCAGAGCTGTTAGGGGGGGTGTCTGTGTAACATACAGGTGTCCAGAGATGCAGGGTGCTGTGTAATGTAAAGGGGTCCAGAGGTGGAGGGTGCTGTGTAATGTAAAGGGGTCTAGAGGTGCAGGGTGCTGTGTAATGTAAAGGGGTCTAGAGGTGCAGGGTGCTGTGTAATGTAAAGGGGTCTAGAGGTGCAGGGTGCTGTGTAATGTAAAGGGGTCTAGAGGTGCAGGGTGCTGTGTAATGTAAAGGGGTCTAGAGGTGCAGGGTGCTGTGTAATGTAAAGGGGTCCAGAGGTGCAGGGTGCTGTGTAATGTAAAGGGGTCCAGAGGTGCAGGGTGATGTGTAATGTAAATGGGTCCAGAGGTGCAGGGTGATGTGTAATGTAAAGGGGTCCAGAGGTGCAGGGTGCTGTGTAATGTAAAGGGGTGTAGAGGTGCAGGGTGCTGTGTAATGTAAAGGGATCCAGAGGTGCAAGGGCTGTGTAATGTAAAGGGGTCCAGAGGTGCAGGGTGCTGTGTAATGTAAAGGGGTGCAGGGTGCTGTGTAATGTAAAGGGGTCCAGAGTGCTGTGTAATGTAAAGGGGTCCAGGGGTGCAGGGTGCTGTGTAATGTAAAGGGGTCCAGAGGTGCAGGGGGTGTGTAATGTACACAGTAGTGACAAAGAGATATTTAAGGATGCAGAGGTATGCAGGGAGCACAGTGGGATGTTTTTACGTTTTAAGGTGGGGGGGGGGGTGCCAGATATAGGATCCGCCCTGGTGCCAAATGCACTAGGTACGCCCCTGCACCCCGGTATTATTTGCAGTCCAACCTCCTAATTTTGAGAGCATCCACAGTAGAAGCACATGTATTCTAATGGATAGGCAGAAGGCAGGTGAGCCTGGAGCAGGCCCACCGCTCCTTAAAGGGTACACTGGACACCCAGTATATGTGCACAATGGCAGCTACGGTGTCCAGCTACGGTGTCCAGTGCATCCCCTCTCCCCTCACCAGTATTCCAACAGTATATGCAAATGACCACTGCTCACACCTATAACTGGCCTTTGCAGCAAGGAGCACATAGAATGGCGATGCATGTCAAACAAAACCAAAGAGAATTTCTGCGGACACATTTTGGATGGCAGGTTTTAAAATTTTCTGCCGGCAAATGTCTGTTGTCGGATTTTCTGAGCGTGTGTACACAAGTCCGTCGGACAAAAGTCCGAAATACAAACACGCATGCTCGGAAGTAAGGATGAGCCAGAAGCGGTCGGTATTGTAAACTAGCATTCATAATGGAGAATTAACATTCGTGACGTGGCAAATTATGAAATCTCCAAATACAGCGCACAATTCTCTTCTTCTTTAATGGGATAATAATGAAGCTGCTTTGCTGGTGATACTGATGGAGTTATAGCAGACAAATTTTCAAAGGATTTTTTTTTTCTAGTGATATCAAGAATAATATTATTATGTTTTTTTCTTATTTGGGCAAGTTACCACAACACCATTATCCCGTCGTTTTTAAGATCAAAGATACAACTATATTGGTGTCCCTTTTCAATTTTACATTGTAAAATGTAACTGCCTACTCCCAAACTGTCATTTGAAGTAAAACACATAGCCAAATATTATTCTCCACAATTTTTTAATTGTGCATTAGACCCCTTTCACACCGAGCCGCCACCGGCGTCATCGGTAAAACGTACCGTACCGTAGTTTTAGTGGCGCTATTCGGCTGCTAGCGGGGCGGTTTTAACCCCCTCGCTAGCAGCCGAAAAGGGGTTAAATTGGCCCGCAAAACGCATCCGAAGCGGTGAAAGCACAGGCATTATAATGTATAGAGGGCAGGTGAGCCTAGAGGGAGCCCACCACTACTAAAGGCACAGGGGTACACTGGACACCGAGCATATAACACAATGGCAGCAAAGGTGTCAAGTGCGTCCCCTCACCAGTATTCCAACAGTACAAACAAATGGCCACTATCCCCCACCTATAACTGGCCACTGGCCATAAAGCTTATGTGTGAATGGACATACGTGAATATATTTATGTTGTTATTTTATGAATGTTGAGTGTTGAAGCACTTCAGGAAGAGTGCTTCATATTGTTCAGTTGTGAATAAGGTCTATGTCCTCATGTAATCAATCCGATGCAGTCTAGATGGCTCTAACAATCACTCAGTTGCAGAAAGATTCATATAGATTTCCATTGTAGCTTCCTCTTCTCTTTTGTTTATGTAGCACTACCCCCATAAGAGCCACTGGATAAAATGGGTCATCTGTTCTTTGCTTTAACCTTCTCAAGAACCTCAGCCCCTCTGACACACCAGGTTGAGTGTACAAACATACAATACCACGGGAATTCACTGAAAGTAATACTTACTACCCAATAGTACTGCTATATCAAAGAAACAGACACTAAACCAGGTAGTGAAGGCAAACCTAATATATTGGTACCCAATATGGTTGGTAACTAGGCAAGCATAAATGGATTAACAATGGTAATAGAACAATTTTAGCATACAAAGTGATTCAAATATATGTAAACCTTCATCTTGTAAAACATCCCATTCAGTTTAAAATAGAAATGAAAGGCAAAACTATTGTGTATAGATATAAAAACATTATAAATACCTTTTTTCCCCTTTTTTTTTAATAAGTGATCACATAAGACATGTGCACAACAAAAAAATTTGTTTATTTTCGTTTCGTTTTTTTCGTTTCTGAAAAAAATTTGTTTATTTTCGTTTTGTTTTTTTCGTTTCCGTTGATTCGTAACGATTCGTAAATTCGTAAGTCGTCGGTGTTCGTATTCGTAACGATTCGTACATTCGTAAGTCGTCGGTGTTCGTATTCGTAACGATTCGTACATTTGTAATTTTTCGTTGATTCGTTTTTTCGTTAGTTTAATTTTCGTTTATTCAAAATTCGGACGCATTCGTATTTATTCGTACATTCGTAACATTCGTAGATTCGTAATCGGAGCATAATTCATAATTTTATGTAATGTGTATGCTATTATTACATTTTAATCATTTACGAATCGAAAAAAAAAGTTACGAATCGAAAAAAAAAAAGTTACGAATCGAAAAAAAAGTTACGAATCGGAAAAAAAAGTTACGAATGTACGAATTTTTTTTGTTCAATCCATTCGAAGCACGTTAAGCAACGCCATTGTAAGAGACACGGAAAATTACGAATCGAAAAAAAAAAAAAAAAAGTTTTCGTTGTTCCTGTTTTCGTTTTTCGGATTTTCTTCATTCGTACATTCGTTGTTTCTAATTAGTTTTTTTCGGATTTTCGTTGTTTTTCGGATTCGTTCGATTCGAATGATTCGTTAATCTGATTCGTAAGATTCGAACGATTCGTTATTCGGATTCGTTCGATTCGAACGGTTCGTTCATTCGTACGAAAACGAACGAACGAAAAAAACGAAAAAAAAAGAAAAACGAAAAAAAAAACTAATTGCACATGTCTAGATCACATAACCTTTGTTTTCAGCTGCATAAGGAGCTCAGAGAGCTAAGAGAGGAGAAGCAATAGTGCACTGATCTTCCCAGTGGATGGCTGTGCAGAGCGGGGCATATCAGGACAAGTATAATGATTGGAGGAGAGCAGGCTGAGTTTTGAGCACAGCTAGAATACTGACCACGCTGTGCTCTCATCTCTAGTGTAGTCAGTTTTTTATAAGAAAGCAGGGGGACTAGCAGAAACACCAGGGATTTCACATAAACAAAGAGATCAGGATACTTTTTCATACAAGTACGTGGTACAACAGGCACTAAGGGGGCTGGCATAATAAATATTATGTGAAAGGCAGTCCTTTGAGGATTTTTTTTTTACATTTTTTTTAATTCATATGGGGTCTGGACCAGGTAAAGGGAGACTACTTTTGTGAAAACTGCCAGAGGTTTGTTAAATACTTCGTATATGAACAAATGCTGAATCTGATACTCTTCGAGCTAGTGTTTACAGACTAAGTTTCAACTAAGCCTGTGTGTTTAGGGGCTTAGAAAGAAGTAGTATGCCTTCTGTTTACTTATTTTCCATCTTTATACAGCATCTACTTATCAAACAGTGCTTGGCAGAGTGCTTAGAACTATCCACATCACCCCATGTCCCCAAATAAACCTGAAGTATGTTTCAGCTGAAGAACAAAAATGTAATACATATCAGTTTACCAATCCTAATGCCCCGTACACACGGTCGGATTTTCCGACGGAAAATGTCCTATCGGACCATGTTGTCGGAAATTCCGACCGTGTGTGGGCTCCATCGGACTTTTTCCAACGGAAAAAGTTTGAGATCCTGCTCTCAAATTTTCCTACAACAAAGTCCTATCGGACTTTTTTTCTGATCGTGTGTAGCGAATTCCGACGGACAAAGTTCCACGCATGCTCAGATCACATTACAAGACCAAAGCTATTGGCTACTAGCCTCTACGTAGTCCTGTCGTACGCAACGAACGTCACCACGTTCAGGATGATCGGATTTTCCGACAACTTTGTCCGACCGTGTGTATGCAATACCAGTGTCGGACAAAATCCGTCGGAAAAAATCAGACGGATTTTGTGGTCGGAATTTCCGACCGTGTGTACGGGGCATTAGAAGTGGTTGTTGTATTTGTTTTATTTTTGTAGGGTATTTTCACCTGGCGATCTTTTCAGTAACATACATCCTATGATAGGTTGACAATTTTCATCATGCTTTATCACCATACATCATTGGAGAAGTGGCGTTGTCACCCAAGGGCAGAAAGTATGTTAAGATTACAGAACACCTCCTTCTCTCTGCATTTTCATTAACCACTTGCCGACCAGCCACAGTACATATACTGCGGCAGGTCGGCTCTATTGTGCAAAATGACGTACCTGTACGTCGCTTCATGCAATAAATACTGTGGGCAAGCGTGCGGGTCCGGCGGAGAACGGGGATCTGCCTATGTAAACAAGGCGAATCACCATTCTGACAGGGGACAACATGGAGATCTGCTGTTCCTAGTGATCAGCAACAGCGATCTCTGTGTTGGCCCAATGAGCCCATCCCCCATAATCATGTCTATGATATGATTAATATCATGTATTCTCTTTGCAGTATTAAACTTCATGCAGCACTATAAAAACTCCTGAAGAAGCTCCTTTAGAGCAAAACATGTTGAGAACAAGTGGCTGCAATCGTGTATGAAATTTATACAATTGATTATTGAATGTATTTTTTTTTAAAACATATTGTTAATCCAATAAAATTTATATATTTTTTAAAAAACAAAAAAATTGTTTATTTAATTGAAGTCCCACTTCCGGTATCCTTGAAATTCTCTATTTCTAGGGATGTGGTGCCTGTATTCGGTTTTTCACTACCCAAATCCTATTCACTGTATTAGAAACTGTGTACACCACATGCACTGTATTAGCAACTGTACTACGGCTGCACTTTATTGTGTACTGTGTACACCACCAGAAGTGTAGTAGTTTATTGGCCTAAACTGATAATTTATTTTGGTCATTTTTTGGGGATATTTATTATAGCAAATTTTTTAACCTCTTTCTGACCGCCCACAGTCATATGACAGTGGCAAGAAACATCTGTTGTTCCGGGCATATGATGGCATTTCCTTTGCAGCCACTAGGGGGCGTGCTGGGGACCCGATGCGCGTGCCCGGAGGCCGCGATGTTCGCCGGGCACCCGCGATTGCCCAGTAACTGAGCAGGATGTGGATCTGCGTGTGTAAACAGAGGAGAGGAGACCGATGGTGTGTCCCTTGTACATAGGGACACCGATCGGTCTCCTCCCCCAGTCAGTCCCCTCCCCCCACAGTTAGAATCACTCCCATGGGGAACATATTAACTCCTTGATCACCCCCAAGTGTCAACCCCTTCCCTGCCAGTCCCATTTATACAGTAATCAATGCATTTTTATAGCACGGATCGCTGTATAATTGTGAATGGTCCCAAAAATGTGTCACGATAAAAATCGCAGATCGCAGATCGCCGCCATTACTAGTAAGAAAAAAATAATAATAAAAATGTTATAAATCTATCCCCTATTTTGTAGACGCTATAACTTTTGCGCAAACCAATCAATATACGCTTATTGCGATTTTTTTTTACCAAAAATATGTAGAAGAATACGTATCAGCCTAAACTGAGGAAAGAATTTGTTGTAAAAAAAAAAAATTGGATATTTATCATAGTAAAAAGTAAAAAATATTGCGTTTTTTTCAAACTTGTCCCTCTTCTTTTGTTTATAGCGCAAGAAAAAAAAAAACTGCAGAGGTGATCAAATACCACCAAAAGAAAGCTCTATTTGTGGGGAAAAAATGATAAAAAATGTATTTGGGTACATCTTTGCATGACCGTGCAATTGTCATTCAAAATGCGACAGCGCTGAAAGCTGAAAAATGGCTTGGTCAGGAAGGGGGTGTTCGTGCCTGGTAGGCAAGTGGTTAATTGTCGCTCTTTTTTTGATTATAGCTAAAAAAAAAAACGCAGAGGTGATCAAATACCACCAAAACAAAGCTCTATTTGTGGGAAAAAAAGAAAGTCAATTTTGTTTGGGTACAGCGTCGTACGACCACACAATTGTCAATTAAAGCGACGCAGTGCTGTATCGCAAAAAATGGCCTGCTTATTAAGGGGGAAAATCTTCTGGTCTGTAAGTGGTTAATCGGCAGTGTTTTTTTTTTTTAATCTCAATTGTTGAAGAAAAGCCATACTCTATAACACAGGCAGCAAAGCTAACCATTTAATCACATCATGGGCAGTGTCTAAGGATGAGCTTGCATTTGTTCAAAACTGGGTTTGGTTCCAAACTTGGAAGTCAGTTGTCATTCCTGATCTAATAAGCTGTGGGTGGGGGACTCCGCACCCCACAGCTGATGTTCCAAAGGGCCATGGATGCTCATGACATCATTGACCTAACGTGGCCTTTGTAAGTTCAGCTGTGGGGCAGGGAATCCCCCACCTGCAACTCACTGGACCAGGAATGACAGCTGACTTCCGGGTTTGGACCCAAACCTAGTTCCCAAAAAAATGCAAGCTCATCCCTAATCACGTCAAACTAGCAATTCTGGCCAGTGAAAAGGATCACCATACAGGGGTAAACATGGTAGGAGAAATGCTTACCTGTTTCCATGCATCCCTTCCCCACCATCTGGATGAGCGTGACATTGCTCACTTGCTGTCAATTTACATTCTGCAGCATTTCCAACCGCTGGGGAGCAACTCCTTGTCCATCTGGCCTAGAGATCGACAGCTGGAAGCTGGGATGTGATAGTGACATGGTCCCAAGAACATGTACATTCCAAGTGCTGAAGATGTTACACAGTTCTTAAAATTAACCCAGCCTTTGCCGTCATTCTATTCAACTGCCAGGACTGAATAGATGGAGTTCTTTGTAAGTTCCAAGCAGCAACTTTGAGCTTACACAAAGCTATGAAATCTCCTTCTTTATCTTTTCATTTTTGATGGAATAGGGAATTAAAGAGGAATTCCACGCATAGTATACAGCTTGGAAAGTATATGTTATCCTAATTGGCAGGTTTCCTGGAAAATGAAAAGCACTGAAGTAGACACTGCTACTCCAGCGATCTCCACTAGCTTCCGTGTCCCGTGCCAAGCGACTGGCCTGATGCATTGTGAATACAGGAGGTTGGCCGCTCCCCATGGGATTGATTCAGAGAATACTTCAATTTTCTGAATGAATGCAAAGATTTCTCTTATTGGGCGAGGTAGAGAAGAAGTGGGGTGGTCACGTCATTCTCTCCAACTCGACCAATTATAGAATGTTTTGCATTCATTAAAAACATAAAAGTATAAACATATACCATGTCTAAAATTCTTCTTTAAACTCCCTATCATGTTTTTATTGTGTTATCTATGCCCATTGGGAAGATCTCTATTTACCTCCTGTCCTATAGGCATGACAGGAAGTGAGTGGAATTCTTTCTAAAATGAAAGGATTGCTTTTATTTGAAAAGCTGTCACTAAAACAAGCCCCTATTGGAAGATTTTCCCTCTATTCACGTTCTAGTAACAACTCAAAACTTTGGATTTTACCATTACTTTTTTTTCCCAGAGTCAATGCTCACTGGACCAAATAGAGAATATGAATCTTCCAGCAGGAAAACAGTCAGCAATAAAAACCTAAATGGAAATGGAAGCACCACACCACTAAGAGGTCCAGGTGCAACGTTATTCTAATTAAAGTCAGAGGGACAATCCAAGTAGCCAACCAGTTTTGGGGGTCCAAAAATTCCCCCTTCAACAGGGCTTGATTGAAAACAATGTGCATAGACTAGAAGTGAACTGGACCTTTAAAGTTTTTACTTCCAGGGTAGTTACAAGCACAGGCATTTTCAGCAGCTGGTTTGGCAGCCCTAATAAAGGGGGGCTTGGATATGCATTGGATTCTTTTTAGATTGTCCCCCTCGCTTTTATTTTTTTTTTAAAGTTCAATCTTTACAGTGGTGTGGCTTTTCAGTTTTTACTTTCATTGCATTCAAATACAATCTCAGGAGATTGTGGAGATCCTCTGGGGTGTAGAAGCCGAACCAGATTATTTACATTAGTCAATACTTTAAGATAGCAATAACAATAAGATAACCTTATTGATCCAGAGCTATTTTTTCACTTTCCACTTCCCTCAGTAATAAAAAACCCAGCAGAAGTTCTAACCGTTTTCCACTCTACCCAAAACTAAGATAAAATTAATGTTTTGAGTTTAGATACACTTTAAGATAATTTACATTATCATATAACTATGGTTACAGGCAAGCTTGGTGGGCATGAGACGGTTCTTGGAAACATCTTCAGATCTGGTAGACATGGAAGAATTAAAAAGTCAGCCACGACTCTCTTTTCAGCTGCTTTCCCCCTAACTTGTTTATTGGAGAGTTTTGAGTTGTATGTGAGGTCAAGGTCACAGTTTATGAGAGAAGTATGGGGTATATTAAAAAAAAACTTTATACTCATCTGTGTGGATTCAGCTGTACCACCCCCTGACCTCTGCACTTAGAATTGAGTAATTAAACATCGCCGATCGCTCAGTTCTCCCCTCCGGTCTGAGCAGAGAAATGTGACTGTCAGTCACCGGCTGACTGCTCTGCCCCTCCAGTGCTCAGTGGAGTGCTGGGCTGGGGAGGGGAGGGAGCAGCTGACTCTGTCTCCCAGCAGCGAAGCTGATAGGCTGAGTGATGTCAGCTGACAGAGGGCTTTAACCCACTGTTGGCTGAAAATTGGTCACAGGAGTGCAGCTCAATCCAAAGGAGAAGTAGGGCCAAAAAAGCTTTTACCCTACTTCTCCTTTAGGCATGCTTTCAGGATGAGGGACCCCCCTGGGATCAAGGAAGAGTATCTTAAAAATAATAGTTGTATACATAGATAACTTGTGATCTCTGCAGCTTTGCAATGTTTTTTATATAATTTAGAATGTGTTATAACTTTACTTTAAGCTGCTCTAAACACTTCCTGCACTCATCCCCAGTGTGCGCTTAGAGCTGGTGATATGAAGCAGCGCAAATAGGAAATTCTCTTAATCACTCCCGCTCTCCACCTGCTCGCTCACAGTATCAGTCTGATCTGAAATTTAAGCTTCGTAAAGGGAATGATGGAAGTTTAATATAAAGATAAGATTACAGGTATTTTATATTATAGTTTAAAGAGAGTATCTGTGAAAATTCAAAATGTTATTATTGATAGGGACCTCTCAGTGTAATAACCTAGAGCAGTGTTTCTCAACCTTTTTTCAGTCAAGGCACCCTTTAAAATAATAAAGCAGCAAACGAGCCGCGCTAATTGTAAAATATAAATGACAAAAACAAACAATAAATTATGACAATATATAATATGAAAAAATCCATGTGAAAAAAATTATAATTAATTGAAAATCTTCAGATAAAGTTTATCAAGTGTTTCAACACCAAGATTAATCACTTGCTGACCAGTTTTACTGCGGCAGAATGGCACGGCTGGGCGAAACGACGTTATTTAATGTCGCTTCGCCCTGTGGCCACTAGGGGCGTGCGCGCCCGCTGCTTGCCTCCGGAGCCGATGCGAGGGCCCGGCGGTCGCAATCACCACCGGGCTCCCGCGATCACTGGTTACACACCGAGAACTGGGATCTGTGTAAACACAGAAGAGAAGAGACTGATCGTCTGTTCATACAAAGTATGAACAGCGATCTGTCATCTCCTCTGCACAGTCCCCTCCCCCTTCAGTTAGAACACAGAGAGGGAACACAATTAACCCCTTCATCGCCTCCTAGGGGTTAACCTCTTCCGTGCCAGTGACATTTTTACAGTAATCAGTGCATTTGTATAGCACTGATCGCTGTGTAAATGCCAATGGTCCCAAAAATGTGTCAAAAGTGTCCGATGTGTCCGCCATAATGTCGCAGTCCCAATAAAAATCGCAGATCGCCGCCATTACTAATAAAAAAATAAAAAATAAAAATGCCATAAAACTATACCCTATTTTGTAGACGCTATAATTTTGGCACAAATCAATATACACTTATTGCAATTTTTTTTGCCAAAAATATGTAGAAGAATTAGACATGTGCGCCGTCAATAAATTAGTTTTGTTCCGTTTCGTATTAGAATCAATTTGTATTTCATAATTCGTGTCCGAAATTCAATTTGGATTCATACGAAATACGAATTTTCGTTAGGTTCGTTAACTTTTCGTAACAATTATGAATGTTCGTTATGATGAATTTTTCATTATGAGGGGCTCCCACCATCCCTGTGCTGTGCTGACTTCCTGGGTTTTTAACTTTAAGATTCGTTAACTTTTCATAACAATTCCAAATGTTTGTTATGATGAATTTATCATCATGAGGGGCTCCCACCATCCCTGTGCTGTGATGACTTTCTGTTTTTTTTTAACGTCATCATAACGAATAATCGTAATTAATGAACATTCTTATTTTGTCCGATTCTGAATCTCCCATCAACTACCAGTAACAGTCTCCCACTCCAATATTAAAAAAAGGTAATTTTCCCAACCCTCACTCAGCAGAAGAAGAAAACCTCTGATTGGTCAACAAAACACCAGTCACGTTTTCGTTTGGTTCCGAAATTCGTAAACGAAATTTCGTATTTCATACTAAATTCGGAAGCATAGCAATTCGTATTTCGGATCCTCCCGAATGTACGAATTTACGGAAATTCGTACGAATTTTCGATTCGTATGAAACTAATCGCACATGTCTAGGAAGAATATATATCGGCCTAAACTGAGGCAAAAAATATCTTTTTTATATATGTAGCGGCCATAACCCTCGATAGGACAATAGCGGACACCTAGGAAAGGTGTCACCGCTACATATATTTTTGGGAGATATTTATTATAGCAAAAAGTAAAAAATATTGCGTTTTTTTTCAAAATTGTCGCTTTTTTTTTTGTTTATAGCGCAAAAAATAAAAACCTCATAGGTGATCAAATACCACCAAAAGAAAGCTCTATTTGTGGGAAAAAAAAGGATGTCAATTTTGTTTGGGTGCAAGGTCGCACGACCGCGCAATTGTCAGTTAAAGCTTTATCTGAACTTTATCTGAAGATTCTCAATAATCATTATTTTTTCACATGGATTTTTTTATATTATATGTTTTTGTCACTTATATTTTACAATTAGCAGGGCTTGTTTGTTGCTTAATATTGTTTTGACTGTGATATATCACTGCAGTGGCGGCTGGTGCTCAAATTTTTGGGGGGGGGGCGCAAATAAACGTAAAAATTCTGAAAAAAAAAGCCCATCAAACGCAGCCACTATACCAAACGCAGCCACTGTGCCCATTAAAACGCAGCCACTGTGCCCATTAAAACGCAGCCACTGTGCCCATCAAACGCAGCCACTGTGCCCATCAAAACGCAGCCACTGTGCCCATCAAAACGCAGCCACTGTGCCCATCAAACGCAGCCACTGTGCCCATAAAAACGCAGCCACTGTGCCCATCAAAACACAGCCACTGTGCCCATTAAACGCAGCCACTGTGCCCATTAAACGCAGCCACTGTGCCCATTAAAATGCAGCCACTGTGCCCATTAAAACACAGCCACTGTGCCCATCAAACGCAGCCACTTTGCCACTGTGACATCAAACTCAGCGACTTTGCCATCAAACACAGCCACTTTGCCATCAAACAAAGCCACTTTGCCACTTTGCCATCAAACACAGCCACTGTGCCCCCCCCCCCCTCGCCCTGCACTTACCTTGTCTCGGGTGACGGCGGCATCAGTGTCCTCCATTTCTTCTCCTGCCCGCTCCTCCTCTGCTCCATCCTCTGCTATGATTGGACGCCTGATAGGCGCCCAATCACAGCGCCTGTCGTTTCAGCCAATCAGGGCACAGGTAACACAGACCGCGTCAGCAGCAGCTACCATAGATAGATTCATGCAATGCATGAATCTATCTATGGAGTATAGAGAGTGACAGGAGAGGGGGGGGGCGGCGCTCCTGCGCCCTTTATGGACGCACTGCCACTGTATCACTGTCTCTGGATATCCCCCGACTGACTGGCAGTGAGGGTGCTGGTTTTTGTATTCTTATACAGAGAATTAATCATCCACTGCCAGAAAACCAGTCAGCTTTGACTCTCCCTCAGTCCACAGTTCAGATTTCCTTACCTCCCTCCACCATTGTAGGTTACTAGGGCTGCTAGCAGCTAATGATGTGTTGCACCACCCTAAGGATTTAAAAAAAAAAATGGACTTTCTCCATCCAGACCTAGTTGGCCTCCAAACTTCCACCCTGTTGTTCTGCACTCTGAAAAATAAGAGGGGGCTCTGCTGGGCACTCATGAATGTAAGAGAGACTCTGATGGGCACTCATGGATGTAATAGAGACTCTGATGGGCACTTCTCGATGTTAGAGGGAACTTTGATAGGCACAAATAGATTTAAGGGGGGACTCTTATGGACACTCCTGGATGTTAGAGGGAACTTTGATGGGCACAAATAGATTTAAGAGGGGACTCTGATGGGCACTTCTGTATGTAAGGGGAGCTCTGATGGGCAGTCCTGGATGTAAGGGGGACTCTGATGGGCACTCCTGGATGTAACAGGGAGCTCTGATGGGCACACATGAATGTAAGCGGGGATTATGATATGCACTTTTGGATGTAAGGGGGCACTCTGCTGCACATTCCTGGTTATAAGGAGAGACTCTGATGGGCGCTCCTGGATGGAAGGAGGACTCTGATGGGCATTCCTGGATGTAACAGGGGACTCTGATGGGCACAAATGGATTTAAATGGGGATTATGATATGCACTCCTGGATGTAAGGTGGCACTTTGCTGCACAATCCTGTATATAAGAGACTCTGATGGGTGCTCCTGGATGGAAGGAGGACTCTGATGGGTACTCCTGGATGTAACAGGGGACTCTGATGGGCACTCCTGAATGCAAGGAGGTCTCTCTACGGCACTCCTGAGTGCAAGGAGGTCTCTCTCTGGCACTCCTGAGTGCAAGGAGGTCTCTGATGGGCACTCCTGAGTGAAAGGAGGTCTGTGATGGGCACTCCTGAATGCAAGGAGGACTCTGATGGGCACTTTATGATGCAAGGGGATTATTATGGGCACTCCTGTATGTAAAAGTGAACTTTGATGGGCACAAATGGATATAAGGACAGATTCTGATGGGCACTGCCGGATGTAAGTGGGCAATCTGTTGCACACTCCTGGATGTAAGGAGGGACTCAACAAATCATGCTGATATGTGCCTATAAGAGCCCCCTTACATCTAGGAGTGCCCATCAGAGTCCCCATGTTACATCCAGTAATTCCCATCAGAGTACTCCTTGCATTTAGGAGTGCCCATCAGAGTCCCCTGTTAGATCCAGGAGTGCCCACCAGTAATGGGCACTCCTGGATATAAGAGGGGACTTAGATGGGCACAAATAAATGTAAGGAGGTACTCAACAAATCATACTTATATCAGGTATATCAGATATAACCATATTTTTTTAACATCAGTATGATTATACCTCGTAAGATTAAGCGGTAATATTATGCTGCGTGTATAAAAAATAGGACCAAACTGTTACCCGGTGAAGAGCCACACTTACCTCGGGGTTTAAACCCTAAACAGCGTTATAAATAAAACGTGTTCAAAGTGAAGCAGCGTAATGTTCTATTGATAAAAGTATAATGTCATTCCTGTGCAGTACTGGCGATGAGAAATATTTCACACCTCACTGATCAAAACACTCTTCACGATTCCTGAAAGACTGATATCATTTGCGGCCCAGATACTAATAAAACTAAAGAAAAGAACATAAAAAAAAAAAAGTGCATTACATGAAATATATGAATGTCTGACTCATTTATTTACAAGTCACATATTTTCCACCTCAGCAATCAGACCCAATTTCACAAGACTGAGATGCATCAGATGCCGCGGATTTATTTCTTCGGTGAAGAGGGATGAGTTAAAAGATGATGTCTAGTTAGTTGCATGAACATTGTTTACACATACTGTAGCTACCACCATCCTCGCTTTCTTTGATAGTCTCTGCATGGAGCTGTTTTTTAAAGCAGCCCTGTGATGCATTGAAAAAAAAAGAAATTTAGGCAGATTTAAAGCCCCATACACACGGTCAGATTTTCCGATGGATTCTGTCCTATCGGACAATGTTGTTGGAAATTCAGACCGTGTGTAGGCACCATCGGACAGTTTTCATCGGATTTTCCGACAACAAAGTCCGATCACACCAATTCCGATCGTGTGTAGCGAATTCCGACGGACAAAGTGCCACGCATGCTCAGATCACATTACAAGACCAAAGCTATTGGCTACTAGCCTCTACGTAGTCCCGTCGTAGGCAACAAACGTCACCACGTTCAGAATGATCAGATTTTCTGACAACTTTGTCCGACCGTGTGTATGCAACACCAGTGTCGGACTAAATCCGTCGGACAAAATCCGATGGATTTGGTGGTCGGATTTTCCGACCGTGTGTATGGGGCTTAAGACAACACAGTTAAGCACAGTACTGTACTGTTTTCCAATAATTCAATATTTTTACATGTAGCTAGCTTAACCTCCCTGGTGGTATGATTATGTCAGATTTTAGCATCTCAAAGCGGTACATTGTTTCGCATGGAAATTTGTCGTTTTAGATTGTAGCCCTGTAATTCTAAAGGCCCATACACACGATCTGACTTTTTGACAACCAACATGCAAATTAGCTGTTTTGGACCAACATCCGACCGTGTGTATGCTCCATCGGACCAACTTTTTCCAGGTTTCATCTGACTTTTGTTGTGGCTGTGCGAATGGACCAACTTTCTGCCAACAAAAGTCTGATGGACCAAAGTCCGACCGTGTGTACACAAAACCAACGGACTTTTGTACAAACCAATGCAGAACCAATGCAAAAGATCAGACAACAATACAGAAGTTGACCAAAGGTGGCGGTAAAGAGCAGAAAAACCAAGTGATTTGGTGAAAGTTGGCTGAAAAAAGTCCTGCCGTGTGTATGCAATACCAACTTGGGGCCAACGCCCTTTGGACAAAAATCCACAGGAAAGTTGGTCCACGGTCCGATCGTGTGTATGAGGCTTTAAGGCCCATACACACGATCGGACTTTTTGACAACCAACATGCAAATTAGCTGTTTTGGACCAACATCCGACCGTGTGTACGCTCCATCGGACCAACTTTTTCCAGGTTTCATCGGACTTTTGTTGGCTGTGCGAACGGACCAACTTTCTGCCAACAAAAGTCCGATGGACCAAAGTCCGACCATGTGTACACAAAACCAACAGACTTTTGTACAAACCAATGCAGAACCAATGCAAAAGATCAGACAACAATACAGAAGTTGACCAAAGGTGGCGGTAAAGAGCAGAAAAACTGAGTGATTTGGTGAAAGTTGGCTGAAAAAGTCCTGCCGTGTGTATGCAATACCAACTTGGGGCCAAGGCCCTTTGGACAAAAATCCACGGGAAAGTTGGTCCACGGTCCGATCATGTGTATGAGGCTTTAGGAATAACTCACTTAAAATGGTGTTTCCACCAAAAAAATTGCTTCAAAATCATAAAAAATAAAAAATAAAAAAATAATTGGAAAAAAATAAAAATTTACTCACCTCTAAATCGGCTGTACAGCGGACAGCATTACAGCAACCTGTGTTGCATCCCCAGCACCATTTAGGTTTAGGCCGGGAGATTCCCTTCATTGATCAAATATGGCTTTGGTTCTCAATCACTGGTCTCCCTCCCAGCGACACCTGGTATGCGGGTCCTAGCCTCTGCTATCCCACCTGGGGGCCTGGGACCTGCATGGCAGGTGTCGTCGGGTAGCGAGGAGGTAGACCAGTAGGTCATGTGGGGTGGGGGATCACATTCTGGGAGTCCATGGAAGTGATCGGGCCACTGTACAGCCACCAAATCACTCTCATCTGAAAGCCGACAGTGAGTTTGTACATGTATTGCCAGCTGCTGTAACATACATAGTGGTAAAAGGGTTAACAGCCTCCACTCTTCTGAAAAGGTTTTCCATAAATTATGAAAGATGTCTGTGGGAATTTTTGCGCATTTAGCCAAAAGAGTATTCAGAAGTTCAGGCTCTGATGTTGGACCTAGCTGGCAATCTGCACTCCAACCCATCTCAAAAGTGTTCAGTAGGGTTGAGGTCAGAGTCAGTGGTGGCTGATGCTCAAAATTTTTGGGGGGGCGCAAACAAACTAAAAAATTCAGAAAAAAACCCATCAATTGCAACCTCACTGTGCCCATCAAACGCTGCCACTGTGCCCATCAAACGCTGCCACTGTGCCCATCAAACGCTGCCACTTTGCCCATCAAATGCAGCCACTGTGCCCATCAAACGCAGCCACTGTTCCCATCGAACGCTGCCACTGTTCCCATCGAACGCTGCCACTGTGCCCCAAATGCTGCCACTGTGCCCCAAATGTTGCCACTTTTGCCCATTAAATGCTGCCACTGTGCCCCAAATTGTGCCACTGTGCCCCAAGTGCTGCCACTGTACCCCAAATTGTGCCACTGTGCCCCAAGTGCTGCCACTGTACCCCAAATGTTGCCACTGTGCCCCAAGTGCTGCCACTGTGCCCGCACTTACCTTGTCTCAGGTGGGCAGTGGGTGACGGCGGCGAGTGGTGTCCAGTGTCCTCCATTTCATGCCGACCCCAATGTCTTCTTCCGCCCCCTCCTGCTCTCGTCTTCTAAAATGATTGGACGCCTGGTAGGCGTCCAATCACAGCGCCTGTGATTTCAGCCAATCAGGTGACAGGAAAAAAACAGACCCAGCAACCTGATTGGCTGAGAGGCGGGTCAGTGTTAGGGAAGCAATGTATTCGCTTCTCTAACACAACACTGTGTTAACAGCGAACACACATCAGTGCGAGCGCTGTTTACCAATTTGGAAGCCTATTAGAGCCGAAGGCTCTAATCAGGACGCCTATTAGAGCCGACAGCTCTAATCAGGCGCTTCAAAAAACACCCCTGCTGCTGTAATTCACATGCCCGGTGCCCGACAAGGGGCCGGACACCTGAATAGGGAGCGGCAGCCGCGACAATAGATAGACTCATGCAATGCATGAATCTATTTATTGGTGATAGAGCGGTGCAGGAGAGAGGGGGCGGCGCTCCTGCGCCCTCTATGGATGCACCGCCACTGGCTCAGAGTTGTGTGCAGACCACGTGCATTCCTCCACACCACACTCATTAAATCATGTCTTTACAAAGCTGGCTTGTGCTCAGTCAAGCTGGAACAGAAAAGGGCCTTTCCGCCTGCTGCCACAAGGGCGGATTTGCACAATTGTCTAAAATGTATTTGGATGCTGTAGTATGAACAGTACAATAGAAACACATCAACTGAAGAATTTGGAGGGCTGTCAACATACTTTTGATCATATAGCATATTCTAGCCTGAGCAGAGCATGGGCGGGTATTCCTAGCTGTTTGAAGCTTTTTTGGGGGGGCATTTTTGAAGCATTTTACAAGCTTGATACTTGTGTTTTTATATGTGTATCAAGGTTTTTAGCTAGTTAGGGAGCAGCTCTAGAGTTTTTCAGACACCAAAACGAGTGTAACGCACATTTGCAGGCAGGGGCGGACTGATCATTTGGCCACTCGGGCACTGCCCGAGGCCCCCGGGCCACTAGGGGGCCCCACCAGGGTTGCCAGCCTCAGTAAAACCAGGGACAGTATGTAAAAATCTGTGTTTTTTTTACATCTGTCTCTGAAATGTCCCTTACCGACATCCTTTTGGTCGAAAAATCCCGATATTATAGCTGCCCCACCTCTCCAGTACCTTCTCAGCCAATAGAAACATGTCTGTGTATACTGTGTGTACATGTATGTGTATACTGTGTGATTGTATACTGTGTATGTGTTTGTGTATACTGTGTGACCCCATAATCTCTGATTGCCTGGGGGCCCCATAATCTCCTAGTGCCCGGGGGCCCCATGAGTTGTCAGTCCGCCCCTGTTTACTAGACATGTGCAATTCGTTTTGTTTTTTTTCGTTTTTCGTTTTTTTTCGTTATTTTCGTTCGTTCGTTTTCGTACGAATGAACGAATCGTTCGAATCGTACAAATCCGAATAACGAATCGTTCGAATCGTACAAATCCGAATAACGAATCGTTCGAATCGTACGAATCCGATTAACGAATCATTCGAATCGAACGAATCCGAAAAACAACGAAAATCCGAAAAAAACAAATTAGAAACAACGAATGTACTAATGAAGAAAATCCAAAAAACGAAAATGAACGAAAAAATTTGTTCATTTTTTTTTTTTTTTCTATTCGTAACTTTTTTTTTTTGATTCGTAACTTTTCTTTTTTTTTTTTCGATTCGTAATTTTCCGTGTCTCTATTGAACAAAAAAATTCGTACATTCGTAACTTTTTTTTGATTCGTACCTTTTTTTTTCGATTCGTAAATTATTAAAATGTGATAATAGCATACACATTACATAAAATTATGAATTATGCTCCGACTACGAATCTACGAATGTTACGAATGTTACGAAATGTTACGAATGTACGAATAAATACGAATGCGTCCGAAAATTAAACTAACGAAAAAACGAATCAACGAAAAAATAACTCTTACGAATGTACGAATCGTTACGAATACGAACACCGACGACTTACGAATGTACGAATCGTTACGAATCAACGGAAACGAAAAAAACAAAACGAAATTTTTTTTTTTTTTCGGAAACGAAAAAAACGAAACGAAAATAAACGAATTTTTTTGTTGTGCACATGTCTACTGTTTACAGGCACCCACTGAGGGCCAAAAACACCTGACTACATTTAACCGCTTCCCGACTGCCTAACGCAGATATACTGCCGCAGAATGGCACGGGCAGGCAAAATCACGTGCCTGTACGTGATCCTATAAATGCCTGCCCGTGGGTCGCGCGATCGGGTTACGGAGCTGAAAAACGGGGAGAGGTATGTGTAAGCAAACCTCTCCCCACGCTTCCTACTCTGTCTGTCATTGATTGGCTGTTCCCGGTCATCGGGAAAGCCGATCAATGACGTCAGACGTCAGCCCCGCCCCCTAATGTAAAAAAACACACACACGTCACAGCCCATAACCCCTCCCCTCCCCCTAGTGGTTAACCCCTTCACTACAACTGTCATTTATACAGGAATCAATGCATTTAAATAGCATTGATTGCTGTATAAATGACAATGGTCCCAAAAATGTGTCAAAAATGTCCGATGTGTCCGCCATAATGTCGCAGTCACAATAAAAATCGCTGATCGCCGCCATTACTAGTAAAAAAAAAAATATTAATAAAAATGCTATAAAAACTATCCCCTATTTTGTAAACAGTATAACTTTTGCGCAAACCGATCAATAATCGCTAATTGCGATTTTTTTACCAAAAATATGTAGAAGAATACGTATCGGCCGAAACGGAGGAAAAAATATGTTTTTTTTATATATTTTTTGGGGATATTTATTATAGCAAAAAGCAAAAAATATTGCATTTTTTTCAAAATTGTCGCTCTATTTTTGTTTATAACCGCAAAAAATAAAAACCGCAGGGGCGATCAAATACCATCAAAAGAAAGCTCTATTTGTGGGAAAAAAAGGACGCCAATTTTGTTTTGGAGCCACGTCGCACGACCGCGCAATTGTCAGTAAAACCAACGCAGTGCCGAATCGAAAAAAGGGGCCTGGTCCTTTGGCTGCCAATTGGTCCGGGGCTGAAGTGGTTAAAAGATAGCTCCTGTACTGTACTTTTTTGAGTGTAGGGCGTACAGTCGACTCAGTTTGAAATGTGAATAGACGCAATTACAAACAATGGGATTCTGCATATTGAACATACATCCATACAGCCTAAGACATCACACTACTCATTTTCCCCTTCACCGGCCTCTTTGTAAACAGCTATTTGCGAAAGACTTGCCTGTACCATCATCTCCATAACGATTTCCCTTCTGACATCTCTAAAGCCGTGTTTGTGAATAGTGGTGTCTATTTCAGCTGTGTTGCTCCCCTGGCATTTTCGGCTTTTGAAGAGATTGTATATTTAATCGCGTTATAAAGATTATTCATGTAAAAGAAAAAAAAAGAAGCAAGTCGGGAGCAGCTACTTTCAGGAGAAGAGATGAAAGTTGTGTAGCAGTTTTATCAGGGAGCATCCATCGGACTAACGGGATGGAAGGTTTAATTCAGCGTATTTGTCAACCAGCGGCTCTACCAGGCAACCGGTAAAAGGGGGAGAGAGGGGCACAGCTGTGTGGCTCCAGAATAGCTTCCATATGTGGCCTAGTTTTGTTGGTGTTTCACATGCCTTCAAGATAAACCTTTGTGCGAGCTCTGTCATCTGTCTAGGAACAATGAAGTAAAATAGAAAAAAAAAAGATGAAAAGGAATGAAAAGAAAAAAAAAAATCTGGGTCATTGACAAATACATTGGGAATTTGGTCTTTCGGTAGCGAGCTCCTCTAGATAAACATATTTTTATGCTACATTCTTCCTCGAAGCATTTATCAATTTCACACGAGCTTCCCTCTATATGACCTCCAAATCTAGAATGAAGATCTGTCCATGATAAAAGAAAAAAAATCCTTATTCACAGTCAGCCTAACCATCGTGTCTATCTGTTGCCTGTCAAGAAACCCTTGAAAATGAAAAAAATAAAAATATTACATAGAACATGCTGACAATATCCTGTATGCAAGACTTTAATTAAAAAAAAAAAAAAAAAAAATGTCTTCCGTCGTGAGCGGCGAGGATTTCTGGTTTAATTCGCTGAAATGTCGCCTCTCCCGAGGATTGTCTGTGAGTAATAAACTACAGGCTTTTTTTTTTTTTCATCAACACTGATAGTTTTTTTTTTTTTTTCCCCCTGCAAGGCTGGATAACTTATCATGCAAAAGGATTCGCAAATGTAACTCGGCAAATTAGCGCGGGCCCTTCATCCAAGCCCACGCCGGCTAATTACGTTTTGCACTGATCTCTGAGGTGGGAGGGTTAGGATCCAAAAATAGCCATGAATCATTGCGGGGCTTCATGTTCCACTGTCATCACTTTAAATAGTCCCAGGAAAAGTTATGTGCTTAATCAGAAAAGATCACGTTATTTAAGGAAGCAACACGACTGAACCTACCGCAGTGTACAACCACATAACGGATCTGAACGTGTCTCAATTAGTGATGAACGAATAGACTCACAAGTCAGGTGAACTGGGAATTTTTATGATTTACCTTCATGTACGAAGGCAGGTTACTAGAGTCAGAGATTCAGAGTTCTGACATTTAAGTGAAACCGAAATCAGTAAATTGCCAATTAGCCTTGTTTAATCCTAACTACTTCTGATAAAATAATGTAAAAGGGCTCTTTCACACTGAGGGGAGCAGTAAAAACAGGTGGCGGAGACTCCGTTTTAAAGCTCCTTCCCTGCGGCTGTACACATGGTATGCTTTGCTTCTTGGTCTCAGCAATTTATCTCAGGCTGCAGAGTTTGACAGGCGGCACCACCTGTCAAACTCGCCCACTGAGATCAATGCGGCCGCACCGCAAACGCAAGCCGCACAGTCCCACAATTTAAAATTTCTGCTCAGCAATTAACCACCTCCTGCCCACCATATTGTGAATTGATGGGCACAGGGCACTTCTCTCGTTCTGGGAAGATGTCATATGATGTCGTCCCACTATCACCGCTCCTGCGTGGCTGTGGGGGTGTGCAGGACAGCAATAGGTGGAGCGCTCTGTCCTTGGGACACAGCGCATCACCGATCTTGGTATAGAACTGATGAAGAGGCTCTTTATCCATGTGATCAGCTGTGTCCAATCACAGTTGATCACGTGTAAACAAGGAAATGCCAGTTATCGGCATTCCTTTCCTCACACTAACAGGGTGTGAGGAGAGGAGACAATCAGCATCATTTCCTCACAGTGGAGGTCTGCACAGATAATCATGGCACTGATCATCAGGGCCCTGGGTATCAGTGCAGCCCCAAAAGTACCCAGCAGTGATGCCAGTCAGTGCCCAGCAGTGATGCCAGTCAGTGCCCAGCAGTGATGCCAATCAGTGTTCATTAGTGATGCCAGTCAGTGCAAGGGGGAAGCCCGGCTTCCCCCTTGCGTCAGAGGGGGGCGGGGTCAGGTGACGGGTGGCCCGGTCCTCCTCAGCTAAGACCTGGGATTCCCGCAGTGTCTCCACGGAGACAGGATGCGCTGCGCTGGACGTAATCGGAAGAGATCACCCATTGCTGGACCCCGGAGAAGAGATCAGCCATCGCTGGATAGCAAGAGTGGATTACCACCACTGGAATCTTTTTTTTATTTTTAATAAAGGACTTTTCCCAACGGTGTCTGTGTGTTTTTTTAACAATTTTTTACACTTTCTTTGTGAAATGGTAGGGGTACTTTGTACCCCCTTACCATTTTAAACAGGGAGGTCGGGATCTGGGGGTCCCCTTGTTAAAGGGGGCTTCCAGATTCTGATAAACCCTTTGCCTGCAGACCCCCACAACCACCGGCCAGGGTTGTGGGGATGAGGCCCTTGTCCCCATCAACATGGGGACATGGTGCTTTGAGGGGTCACAGACCCCCAAAGCATCCTCCCAATGTTGAGGGCATGTGGCCTGGTACGGATCAGGAGGGGGGGTGCTCTCTCGTCCCCCCCTCTTTTCCTGCGGCTCGGATAAAGGTTCTGGTATGGATTTTTGGGGGAACTCCAAGCCATTTTTTTTTTAATTTGGCATGGAGTTCCCCTTAAAATCCATACCAGACCTGAAGGGTCTGGTATGGATATTTGGGGGAACCCCACGTCATTTTTTTTTAAAATTTGACCCGGGGTTCCCCTTAATATCCATACCAGACCTGAAGGGCCTGGTAATTGAATTTAGGGGGAACTCCACGCATATTTTAATTTTTTTTTTATCAATGACTGTTCTCCGTATTACGGGGAGCTGACAATTCATTATAGCCGCGAGTGCTTTTAAAATACTTTTTTTCCTGCAGAAATGACACTTTGTGCAGAAACAGTTCTAAACACAGGAAATATGCACCCCTTTACAGGCATACTATAGACACCCCCCAGGCACAAAATTTTAAGGAATATTACACTTTTATTGTTTCACTTTAAGCATTATTAAAATCACTGCTCCCAAAAAACGTCCATTGCATTGATACATGTCCCCTGGGGCAGGACCCGGGTCCCAAAACACTTTTTAGGACAATAACTTGCATATAAGCCTTTAAAATTAGCACTTTTGATTTTGAACGTTCGAGTCCCATAAACTTTAATAGGGTTCTAAAGTTCACACAAACTTTAGGTCTGTTCGCAGGTTCTGATGCGAACCGAACAGGGGGGTGTTCGGCTCATCCCTATTGGGGAGCCATAAAAATGCTTTTTAACCGCATTTTTCTCGCCCCCCCCCCCCCATTGCTAGTGTAAATGAGCCCTTACAGAGGTATACAAAGCCACTGGAACTAAATTAAACATCCTTTGGCAGATCAAACTATTTTAACTGTGTATTCAGCTGTTTGCTCCGGGCTCAAGTAAGGTTAAGCAACTACTGAAAAAAATACATATCTTGAATAATTACCTTATATGCATCTACCGAACGTAGTTAAAAAATTATTATTAGCTATAGTTGCCCCTTAAAAGAATTGCGGTTTACTAAGTCGTAGTATTTCCTCTTCATCGATAATGCGTTAATTAGGTAGCACAAGGGGCACGGATGGTGTGCACGGTGCAGGAGGCCACAGCCGCCAGTTACATTTCTGATAACCGTAGTCATCTCTGCGAAATATGGTTGCCATAGCATATTGTCCTTTGCTCTTTGTTTTGTTAAATAACCATGCAAATGTTATGGAAAGCCTAAAGCCTTTATTCATTCAGATTATTTGTATTCCCTATCCATTAACATCAGCTTACAGTTGAAGTTTATCCGTTACACATTCTCTACCTGTTAATACAGTCTCTGTGCTTTTTGTTCTCTTGGATATACTTATTTATCACTTCCTTTTTTCTTCCTCTTTTTGACATGCTTCTGTCCCCAACTAGATTTTCAAATGTCATTTGCTGCTATACTGTTTGCAATGTCGCTTTTTGCATTGAGATACTACTTTAGACCCAGTCTGTCCAGGCAGAATGGTCACCTTCTGACTTGGCACCATCCACAGGCAGCTTAAAGTGGAGTTTTTATTTTACTTACCTTATTATGCCTGTTGCTATGTGGTCCCTTGAAATCTGCCTCCTTCAGCGCCTGGGCTCCTGACGTCACTTCCCTCGGCGCAGGCAGGGAGATTGCCTCTCTCCCCTCCCTCTAGGTAATCATCTTGGACAGGTGACAGGACCCAGATGATTGCGCGGCCAGTCACAGCGTGCCAGCTCGCGCATGCGCAGTGGGTGCCCGGCTGTGAAGCCACAGCCGGGCGCCCACAGTTAAAATGCCGGCGGGGGAGACGAGCGGGGCTTTGATCCCCTGCATCGCTGGATCCTGGGACAGGTAAGTGTCCGATTATTAAAAGTCAGCAGCTGCAGTATTTGTAGCTGCTGACTTTTAATTATTTTTTTTTTTTAAGTGGGAACTCCACTTTAACTCTTCAATAAGGTTTCACAAATTGAATCCAACACAATTTTACATTACTTACAGCTAATTGCAGTACAGAAGATGTTTTTTATTTCAGTCGTTTGAAGTGCAGTAAGACAATAACTACCCTAAACCCTCGCTCTGCAAATAACTAACACTGACCGATGGAACATAGAAGAAACAGGAAGTGTCTAGCTGAACTAACTGGTACAAAACAAGGAAAGGGGGGCACAGAGGTAGTAATCAAATTCGCATAGAACACAAGTGTAGTGGCTCTAAACCATTACTAGTTTTCAGCATACTACAGAGCAATATTAACCTAATGTAATTCAATAAAACACAGAAAAATGACATGAAAGTGGGGCAGAACGGCTGCCATGGATGATCTGTACCCATAGGGCAGTTTCTGCCCTTTTTGGAGCCCTAGGCTGGGCACCTCTACTTAGGTAATACCAAACATAATTACACTATTACTGCCACTATTATCTTTTAATAAAGTGCAGCTCATATAGTGTCAATCCATCATCTATAAACGGCAGATTTACTTAGTGACTGTAAAGGCAGAAGGTTTTTCAATCGTAATGCATTCTATGCATTAAGATAAAAATAAACATACAGTGTGCAGCTCTTCCCTCAGTCCCCCTTAATACTTATCTGAGCCCATCACGATTGGGCGATGTTACACGAGTGCCTCAGCCATCTGGGACTCCCCTCCTGATTGGCTAAGACACAGCAGCGGCCTCATTGGCTCCCGCTGCTGTCAATCAAAGTCAGTTAGCCAATCAGGAGAGAGAGGGGGTGGGGCTGAACCACAGGTTCCCCTTGATATTCATACCAGACCCAAAGGGACTGGTAATGGACTGGGGGGATCCCATGCCGTTTTTTTCAATGACTTATTTTATCTGTATTGCTGGGACCGACAATTCATTATAGCCGCGAGTACTTTTAAATTACTTTTTTTCCTTTAGAAATTTAATTTTGAGCAGGGACTGTTCTAAACACGGGGAACATTTGCCACTTTACAGGCATACTATAGACACCCCCTAGGTTCGAAATTTAAAGGAATATTTCACTTTTATTTTTAAAATCACTGCTCCTGAAAAAACTGACATTTTTAAAACTTTTTTTTGCATTGATACATGTCCCCTGGGGCAGGACCCGGGTCCCCACACACTTTTAATGACAATACCATGCATATAAGCCTTTAAAGTTAGAACTTTTTATTTCTCCCATAGACTTTTAAAGGGTGTTCCGCGGCTTTCGAATTTGCCACGAACACCCCAAATTGTTTGCTATTCGGCGAACACCCGATGTTCGAGTCAAACTTACGTTCGACTCGAACATCGGGCTCATCCCTACTCACGAGATTACAGGCAGCCCACCCACTTTTACACTGATCTCGGCCGTTTTCAGAGGAAACACTTCTCCTCTGTTCTCCCTCTGAGAACTGAAGTTCTCAGCTTCATAAACCGGCTGCAGAGGAGATCATTTTCCTCTGAGAACTGCCGAGAACTGAACTGAGAAAAAACTTCTCAGTTTAATAAATGTACACCTAAAGATCTATATAGGGGAATAAGAAGAAGGGAAGAAAAAAAGCAGCGATTCTCCTTTATGACATAAACTAAAGTGTAGCAATAGTATAAAATAATAGAATTGCGCTAATGTTCATAAAAAATGAATCAGTTCATTATATAAAAAAGCATAAGGTCCATATGCAGGTCCACCAGTGGTCTTAGCTATCCCTGATGATAAATCCACCATCAATCACCTCGTGAACAGTGCTGCCACCAATAATGAGATTAGCTGCTTACCAGCTCCACCCCATTACAGGGGATCAAACAGCACCTTTGGCTTATACCCAATCTGGGCCTTTCTCCTGCTGATACTGTTCTCCTAGATCCAGGGCATCTCTCGCTCAAATGAATGGCATTAAATACTTTGTTAAATTCCTCTGGAAGCGAATGGATGATGAATTTTGCTGCTACACGTATCTTCCCCTCATCAGACAGCTGCTCCTCCACAGCTAATCTCATTATTGGAAGCGGCACTGTTCACATGAGGTGATTGATGGTGGATTTATCCTCAGGGGTAGCTAATACTCACTGCTTGAACCACTGGTGGACCTGCATATGGTCTTTATGCTTTTTTATATAATGAACTGATTACATTTTTTGTACATTAGTGCAATTCTATTATAGGGGAATAAGGACCTTCTTTCTCCTGCTGGTGATCCCTCTACTAATGCATCTTAGAATTCTATTCGCTTCCCCCACTGCCTAGTCACACTGTTTGCTCATTTTGCAATAATCTGAAATAAGTACCCCCTAAATCTTTTTCTTCTGTAGTGCTGGCCAACACTGTACCCCCAATGTTGTATTCTCTCAAGGGATTCTTTTTCCCTAAGTGCATTACTTTATATTTAGAAACATTGAACTGCAGTCTCCACTGCTTTGACCAAACTTCCAGCAATGCCAAATCATGTTCCATGTTACAGACACCTCCATGTATATCCCTATTACATACCTTTGTATCATCAGCAAAAAGACATATCTTTCCCAACAAACCTTTAGTTATATCATTTATATATAGATTGAATAGAACAGGACCTAATACAGAACCTTGTGGTACACCACTAGTGACTGGTCTTTGCTTTAGCCAACTGCATATCCACTGAACCACATGGATAAAGTCCTAGCTTGTACAAGGACCAACTTGCTTGTACAAGGACTAAGGCCTAGCTTGTTTTTTTCATGTAAGAAAAATGGTTCAGCTTTCTGATGAGTTAGGCATCCGCCTCCCCCCCAGCAATAATAATAGGATTTTATTCATTCTGGCCAAGGCTAGAGTGAAGTGTCCTGCCCCAGTAGCTCTTTGGGGGACCTCTGTCACAGGTCCCAGGAGGCTGTGAGAGCCCATTCACAGAACAACCAGGGGCAAAGCACAGTGTGCAGCACTGAGGGCTATACTCTGGATCTTGCTTTGCAATTAGCACCTGTCACTCCTGGTTCAGCTGAGGCAGTTTATCTAATCAGCTGGGTATAAAACACTGCCTCACTATGAGGGTTGTGCAGGGCCAGACTGGGAATAAAATTCAGCCCTGGAAAATTTCATACCAGCCCCGCAGCATTATTATACCAGCGCAACAGCATAACGTCATTATTTTCTTGTTCATGAAAGGGAAAACCATATATTTTAAAGCACATTTGAAGAGTGTATTATATTCAGATAAGACAGATATCAAATCACATAGGGCTTTATATATATATATATATATATATATATATATATATATATATATATATAAAGCAAATTCCAGTTAAAAGTGGTCAATCATCAAGGGGAACCCCAGGAACTCAGAACATGGGGGGACTGTGGCTGTAAAACTTACAAATATTTTCTAAAATAACAAACCTGTTATACTTACCTGCTTTGCGCTATAGTATTGCACAAGGCAGCCCCGAACCTACCCTTCTGGGGTCCTGCCAGTGCTCTAGGCTCCTCCTCTTTTCGGTGTGCCACCATAGGAAGCCACTTCCTATGGGGGCATACCTGGGGCTCGCTTCTGAGCTGTGCTGTGTCCATCTGAACATGCCCCCACTCCATCCTTACAGGATAGTATTGTCAGCAGCAAGAGTCAATGGCTCCCACAGCTCTCAGTGAGTCCTGTGAAGAGAGGAAGAGAGAGCAGCGCTGCTGCACTCGGGCACAACCTTGGATTGAGATAGGACTCAGGTAAGTATTTATGGAGATGAGGGGTGATACACATACAGGGACATTTTTTCCTTAGTGCAGGAAATGCTGTAGGGCAAAAAAATGTCCTGCCTTTAGAACCACTTTAAAGGTACAGTATTGTACACTTTCAAATTTTTTTTTCATTTTAACTAGGTATTAGTGTCGTTATATTTTCTGTGTTGTTTGCCTTAACTTGTAACGATGGGCTCACATGTTGTGGCAGTTTGTAGTGTCATGCCTGATCAATCCCCCTATATCCTTATATTCATTCATCTAGCTTGTTCCAGCTTGTTCCAGACAACTTATTGTTCCAGATCAAAAGCATCCAATCCATGCCTTACCATTTTCTCTATGTTGCATCACAAATGTGGGTGTGGTAATGTAATGAAACCACAACTCCTCCAGCATGATGAGCTCTTTGTTTGTGTCTGTGTCAGATCTGATTAGCAGTACTAGACAGAGGCCCAGGGAAGTGTCAGTTCTTAGGCTACAGGCATGCATTATCCTGTGCAGTGCCATGTATCATGCCTTGTGTTGACATTAGGAGTGAGGGTACGGGTAAGTATAAAGGACTTTTTATTGTCCTTTATACTTACCCGTACCCTCACTCCTAATGTTTTTACTTCCAGCTCCCCGTTTAGTTACCCCCCTCTCTTTTCTCCCCTTCCCTCCCTTTTCTTTTTTCCTTTTTCTCTCCCCCCTCCCCCCCCCCCTATTCTTTCTTCTCCCCATCCCTATGTAATTTATCCCACCCTACCCACTCTTTCTCTCTTTCCAATCTTCTCCAAGCCCATTCCCCCCCCCCCCCTCCTTTCCCCCACCCCCCTCCAACCCCCCCCCCCCCCTCCTCCTGTTTCTCTTTCTCTTCACCTCCCCCCCCCTCCCACTCCTTCCCCCCTTTTTTTCCAGTTTCAACTCCCATATATCTTCAGTCTAATTCCAAAAAATATAGCTACATCTTCAAATCCTTCCCCCCCATGTCTTTACTTTCACCCTCCTCTTTTTTCTTTCCTCAATAAATCTATTCATCAATTTCGGTCAGCACACAATCACATTTCAAATCACATTCCATTCATCATTGTCAACATCAAAACAATCAAAATTTCACATAACTTCATATCAATTCTTTCCAGTCAACTATTCCTTTTAACGGTTCAACCACCTCAATTGCACAATCATCACACACCAATTCATCAATCATCATTCCTTTCTCATCAAACATTTCAATCACAAAAATGCAAAGTCCATCACAAACCTTTCATCATTTCATCACAATCAATGATTTATAATATTATAAATTTATCAACATAGAGTGATGGATTGCAAAAATAATGTATTAATGTTAAAGTGATTCTTTATATTGATATTATTGATAATGATTATGGAATGTATATTGAATAATAATTTATTAACAAGTATCATGAATGTTAAGAATGAGTGATATTTGGTGATGGATTGATTATAATATAGTGCTAAGATGGTATGACAAATGTAAAGAATAAGGGATATTGCTACTTCAGCTGTCATAATTCATAAGAACATTCTTACTTGTCTTCATCATCAGTCGTTCACTCAACATAAAAAGTTATTACACAATCAAAGCATATCTTGTATTGCTCAGGCTTTCTATTTCGTACAATCAACACATGCTGGTCATCTGCCTTAATCGTTCAGTCAAATCAAATCATCATACAATTCCATCAAAAACTTATATCCAATATGTAATTTGTTCAAAATGCACATGTCAAGCAATCATGTCATTACACATCCTCTTTTCTCCTTGCTCTCATCACAATTCTTTCAACACACATCTTCATCATTCTTTCAATTTCAACAATTCACAACTCACACAACAACACAATCTTTCACAACACATCAATTCAACTAAAATCACATCAATTCACATTCACAAACTTTCACCACAAAAATTTCATCATTCATTCAAATCCCAAAACACATCAGCTCACATCCCCTTCATCCATTCAATCACCACAATCATCACACACAACATCATTCCATTCAATTCAAACATTCACACAATTCACAACCTCATCATTCATTCACATCATCATTTCTTCATCAACACATCAACTCATTCAACAAAAATCAAATCATCATCACTCACATCATCACATCAATTCACAAACAATCAAACACATGCAATTCAAAACAATCATTCACATTCAATTCACACACAAATCACATTCATTCAATCACCATTCCACAACAAAACACCAATTTCATTCACAATCAATCGTCCCATCCATCCCCCTTTCCTATCACAAACAACACAAAATCCAAATTTTCTTCTCCTCATCAACACACTCAATCACAAATCACATCACATTCACATCAGTTCAGCAATCAATTCTCACAAAACACAAAACACACAAACACAATCTATGCCTGTCCCCCCCCCCTACCTTCTCTTCTCTCCTTGCTTCTTTCCGATCCCCTCCTCGCTTTTCCAGCCCCTCTCTCCCCCTGCTCATCCCCTTTTCCCTTTCCCCCCCTTCTCTCCTTCCCCCCTTTTTCTTTCCTCCCCTCGTTCCCTCTTCAAATCTTATTCCGGATTCCTCCCCCCTTTCTTTCACCCCCTCTTTTTTCTTTCCTCAGGTGCAAGAGTTCATGTTCCCCTTTCATCTTCATACCCCTCCTATTGATGTAATACACTGAGCAATACCATTGGTTGGATATGATAGCATATTCTTATCTGCCCTTTGTTACTATTATTATCCCTAGTCCATCCCACATGCACTGCCTCCCGTGTCCGCCCTGGGCGGTACACCCACTCTTTGGGTGCCCCAGGTGCCCCAAGGTTCTGAGTCCTCTCTGGGATCTATTTGGTGAGTTGTAACTATCTAAAGCCCCATACACACGCTCGGATTATCCGAGGACCAGGTCCGTCAGATCATGTCCGTCATACTTTGTCCGATGTTGGTTTTGCGTACACACGGTCGGACAAAGTTGTCGGAAAATCCGATCATTCTGAACGTGGTGACGTTTGTTGCTTACGACGGGACTACGTAGAGGCTAGTAGCCAATAGCTTTGGTCTTGTAATGTGATCTGAGCATGCGTAGCACTTTGTCCGTCGGACAACGCTACACACGATCGGATTTGGTGTGATCGGACCGTGTTGTCAAAAAATCTATCCAGCAGGAGATAGGACTTTGTCCGTCGGACAATCCGACGTACACTGTCCGATGGTGCATACACACGGTCGGATTTTTCAACAACATTGTCCGATCGGACAGAATCCATGCGAAAATCCGACCGTGTGTATGGGGTTTTAGACTAAATCTACTCCAGCTATTAACAGCACCGGCTACAAATGTTGTTATTTTATTGAATTTATGTATGTAACTATGAGACTATATTTTTCTGTTTTAGATGCTTTGACACCTCCTGAGGAAGCGACACAGTCGCAAAACTAGTAGAGGATACCGTCTGCATCTATATTCATCCCTACACTCTCAACAATGGGAGTGTAGACCTTTGTAAATTTATTATTTCTTGTATTTGTAATTGTGTTATAGCATTACTGAGATTGGTTTGCTAATTTTTTATGTATCTTTTCCAATAAATTTTACTTAATTTTATCTTATATGTTTACAATTTTTGGGTATCGAGATCCATTAATCACAATAGGTGTTGCATGGTATTATATTCGAAGTAGTCCATGCCTATCCGATCTTTTTCTTCATTTATCCAATAGGATGATTATACCCACCCCTACCTCTTTTTTATAACACGAGGCCGCCAAAACGATTTACATGCCCAGAATGTCATGAATGTTGGAACTGAACTATATACACTCACGGTATATACAGTCTCCTCTCTTCCTCCAGCACATTACTGGCTTGCAGATTATCTCTCTCCTCAACACCTCCAGCACATCACTTGCTTGAACTCTCTGGACCAGCTAGCACAGATAGGCCTGACACTGGCTCAGCCAGGCCTTAGAAAATGCCCTTTGCAGGCAGGGCCCCAATAGTGTAGCAAGAAAATATGGTAGTCCTTGGTGCTAGCTGTCCACGTGGCTACTGCTCCCAGTACCACCTCTTCAGGCACTGCCAGCCCTCCTGGCTGCAGCTTCCCTTCTCCACTGCCCATGTCACCACAGTCCACTCCACTGGCTCTGCACCCATCCCAGACTGCAATCTCCCAATCCTCTCAGGCGTGCCTCCCCAGTCCACTCCTGACTTTGTGTCGCTCACCAGCCCTCCTGGCTGTGATCTGTAGTTCCTCCCTGGAGACTTGCCTGGCAGTGCTTCTCCTGTTGTTCTCTCTTGCTCCTCCTGGCCAGGACACCTCTGTGTGTTGTAGGAGGGTCCCGTCCGCACCCGAGCCCAAGCCCAAGGCCCCCCCAGACTGGGGGGCTCCCTCAAAGGCCACGACAGCCTAGCACTTTATCTCCAGCTTCCATCTGATCACAACTCCTCCCCAGCTGGACGGACCCTGGGTATTTGAGGGGCCTGCCCCCTGCCAATCCAAGTTGGGGATTGGTCAGGGCTCCCCAGAACACCCCAGACAGCTCCACCCACCTCTCCTCCTTCCTTTTCAGAAAACACTAAAACATTCTGGAAAGAAGTGGGAGGTCTTGGTGATGCTGCTTGTGAGTCATCCAGCTCTGCCCTGAGTTACTCTCAACCCAGATCAAAACACACAGGAAGCCAAGCCTGGAAATGTACTTACTCTCACAAAAAAACATAGCACTATATTTCTAGTACACTAGAGGGCCCTACACATACATTTCAATGCGACAACAAATACAGGTAGGAAGATTGCATTTAATTCAGAGGGGTACTGTATTTTTTCCTGTTTAGAAAACTTAGGTGTTCTAGAATCACTACTGAATTTTTGTTACTTTAAACTTGAAAAAACATGCTAAAGTACACATTGATTTGTGCACATTATGGTTACACATGCCTTTCCTGCTAAACTTCTTCTCCTTATTCATGAACCTAACTATTTACACCACCCAATTCCTGGAATAGTCAGATAAGGACACTCAACTTATTGATTTTGTTACCTTGTGATTTATGGCTGCTTTGTCACTGCTTTCCACATATACCCATGCTGTTTTAATTGAAATGACATTGGTGATTATAATGCATTAGCACAATAGTTAATCGCATGAGCCACACAGTATGATATTTTTGGAAATCATTAGCATATTTCGATTTCATTAAATTTTCATATTAACTGTAGTAGGGGATTTTTCATAGTATTTTGTGTGAGCCCATGGCCATGTGGTATGGTGTTGTAGGTTATTTTTTAATAGGATTATGCAGCCATTCTCAACCAATGTTTCATGGAACCACCTTAGGTTTTCCCCAGAAGTTGCAGGGGGTTCCTTGAGCTGTGTCCAAATCACCTACATAATTCCAGGTCCAACACCACCTGGTAGATCTTTTTAGTTGTCTGTAATGCCCCGTATACACGGTCGGAATTTCCGACGGAAAATGTCCGATCGGACCATGTTGTCGGAAAATCTGACCGTGTGTGGGCTCCATCGGACTTTTTCCGTCGGAATTTCCAATGGAAAAAATTTGAGATCCTGCTCTCAAATTTTGCGACAAAAAAAGTCAGATCGGACTTTTTCCGATCGTGTGTAGACGCATGCTCAGATCAAATTACGAGACCAAAGCTATTGGCTACTAGCCTCTACACAGTTCCATTGTACGCAACGAACGTCACCACGTTCAGAATGATTGGATTTTCTGACAACTTTGGCCGACCGTGTGTATGCAACACCAGTGTCGGACAAAATCCATCAGAAAATATCCAACGGATTTTGTGGTCGGAATTTCCGACCGTGTGTACGCCCCGTACACACGGTCGGAAATTCCGACCACAAAATTAGAGTTGCATTCTGACCACCACTACAAGGAGCGCATTTTTCCCACTAACCACAAATGCAAGAGGCATTATTCCCAATGACTACCAATGTAAGAGGCATTCCTTCAACCGACCCCGATTTAACTAATTTTAGTGGGGGTTCCATGAGACCTGAAAATTATTACTAGGGTTCATCTGGCATAAAAAGACTGAGAAAGGCTGGGTTTAAGATTATCATTGTATTTTTATGAAAGTTCTTTTTTGGATGTTTTTGTGTTATCATTTTTGCTATTTGGTTATGGTTGGCTCTGCATCAGTCTCCATAGATAGGTCCCTTTTTTCTATTTTTGTTTGATATTGCGTTTACTGGTACATCCCTATCCTTTTCATGTAGGAGTTGGAGATTTTCTTTTCTTTGCGTTCATTTTGAACCAACATTCAATTTGTAGCAATGGGGGTTATTTACTAAATGAATAAACATCATTTTAGCTTGCACATGATTGGATGATAAAATCAGCAGAGCTTCCACTCATTTCAGATCTACCCTTTAGATTTAGAGTGACTGCACTTCCAAGTGCACTTGCAATGTAAAGTGGATTTGCATTTCGTAAATAACCTCCAATGTCTTTTTTTTTTTGTTACATCTATAACTCTTTTTATACAAAAACGTATCTTCTTCCTTTAGAAGTCGTACATTGGCATTACCGGCTGTAATTACTTCTGTGATCTACATGGACACTCAAAACATAAACAAAATCTTAGTTCACTTATGTATTCTTTTCAGTGTAGCCAATGTAATTATGTGAAACTTCTGTTTATACTGAGCTACACATCTTTCCCCCTCTTGATATCTGAGTTGCACAGTTTTTGTGGATAATTAGATTCAACCTTTACCTTTATTGTATTCAATCAACCACAGAACTATGTGTCAGCAATGAATCAATAACAAATCAAATATTAGTAATGAAATCAGGCTTGGACTGGGAGTGTCTTGCTTGGAAACTGACGGACAGACAAGGGAGGTGGTATTACATGGTATATCAAGGCAAAAAAGCATCTTTGCAATACATGCACTTCTCCCCATCTTTTATCACTTTAACCACTTGCTGACCAGGCCTTTTCTGGAACTTTTTGTTTACAAGTTTAAATTAGTGTTTTTTGCTATTTTCTTGGAAAAAAATGTACTTTAATAAACAAAACATAATAATTACCCCAATTTTTTTGTATAATATGAAAGATGATGTTATGCCGAGAAAATAGATACCGTGGAATGCTTACAAAGTATGGTACTTAAAAATCTCCATAGGCGATGCTTTAAACATTATAACAGGTTATCTGTTTAGAGTTGTAGACATGTGTGGTTTGAACACCGTTTACATATGCGAGCATGACTTACGTATGCGTTCGCTTCTGTGCGTGAGCATTGATGGATGGAACACTTTAAAAAAATGTCTTATTTATTTTACTTTTGATTTTCTATTTTTACACTGTCCCTTTATTTTATTTTTTTTGATCACTTTTATTCCTATTACAAGGAATGTAAACCTCCCTTGTAATAGAAATAAGCATGGCAGGTCCTCTTTATTGAGAGATCTGGGGTCAAAGAGACCCCAGATCTCTCATTTACCTTAAAAAGCAGAAGACATTTTTATTTTTATTTTTTTTGACACTTTGACTTTTAAGAAAAAAAATAATAATTCGTTATGCCCGTGAACCGGACGTGACGTCAGAGGTCCCTTGAAGACTTCAAGAAATATATGTCAATGCAGAGTGATACTGCGGACATAACTAAATTAACTAAGCCTCATCCCCAATAATATGGTAATTGTGAATGTGAAAGGGAACTGGACTTTAATGGCACTACAAACTCAAGTATCATTAAAAAATGTAATTATTTTATTAGAATTTTAATTTTTTTTGTAAATTCTAATAACATAATTACACTTTTAAATGATACCTGAGTTTGTAGTACC
Source organism: Lithobates sylvaticus (assembly GCA_028564925.1). Classification (NCBI taxonomy): domain Eukaryota; kingdom Metazoa; phylum Chordata; class Amphibia; order Anura; family Ranidae; genus Lithobates; species Lithobates sylvaticus. The sequence continues at coordinate 209,438,552 of CM053033.1, read as the reverse complement.
ATTAAAGTCCAGTTTCCTTTCACATTCACAATTACCGTTCCCTTAAAGGGCAGAGAGCCGAATGGGGGTTATCTTGCCCTGACTTGACTTCCTGCCTAGCCACTGGCCAAATTGGATCAGTTCCGGGCTTACCAACGGCTCTGGTAAGCTTGGAAATTACCAGAGAGTGGCATTGGGGGGGGGGGGTAACCTCTCCTACCGCCTCTAAAAGTGATCCTGAGGCAAATGCGCTGCTAGGATTACTTTTATCAGACATGGCATTGCCCACAGAAAAAAATGATACTGGGGTTATGGCAGCTAGCTGCTGTGTTAAAACTGTATTTAACGTCAAAGTAATATGATATATATACTGTGAGCGAG
>CM053033.1:209402677-209437756 GCA_028564925.1 Lithobates sylvaticus | reverse complement strand
ACCCCATTTGAGGAAGGCAACAGCCACACAGTCTTGGGATACATTGTCTCATTTGGCCTTTACTTTACCAAACTTGAGCTTTGTAAGTTACTGAGTTGGGGATGTGTATCTAATGTTTTCTAACATGCCTGTTTAGCCACACAAAAGGAGAAATAATGCAAAACATACATGTTATACACCAAGATGTTGGTTTGTTTTAAAACCTTAAAATGCACATGTGACTGTGCTTTGAGTAAAATGTGTTTTACTAAACAATGGGTGGCTTATTATTTCAATGCTCAATACCAGTGTATTTGTTAAGTTGTAGTTACAGTGACACGGTTCACTTAAATGTGGCCAACTCCGGCAAATTTTATGCCTCCAAAAAATGTAAGTCGAAAAGGCATAATATTTTTGAACTTCATACATTAGATCCATTAATAACCAAAACATTGTGTGTGTGTGTGTGTTTGTAGCAGACCCACAGCACACCATAATAGTTAGCTGAAGAAGATCTTGTAAACTCATGTAGCAAATAAAGGCCATGTGTGAAAATATTAGACAGATAAGAAATACAAACAACAGTAGTTCAAATGAAATATGAGTTTAGGATCAAAGAAAAAGTATTATTTCTGATCAGCTACAATTTACTGCCAAGCCACTGCCCCTCTACCCACAAAATAATCCAGGTATTTTTGCCATAGATCTATGGCATTTTGGGAGGGCAATCCATTTTTTCTAGAGCCGTCATTGCGCCCACAGATGGCCAAGCTGCACCCTCTTCAGCTGGGCCTGCCTCTGCAGGGTCCACGTCAGATGGCACTGAGGTAGGGTAGCTGCTAGCATTCCTCCTTAAAAAATTATGGAGTATACAGCAGCACAGTACCACATGGTTTATTTTCTACAATGCCAGGTTAATTGGCATTAAAAACAGCCTGAGCCAACTGGAAAGGATGCCAAAGGTGTTTTTGACCACCCTTCTGGTAAGAGAGAGCCTGTAATTAAATATTCTCTGCTCTGGGGTGAGGTTCCTCCTAGGAAACGGCTTCTTAAGATGTTCCCCCAGAGCAAAGGCCTCATCTGCAACAAAAACAAAATTGAGGCCCTCAACATTCTCCTCAGCAGGTGGCAAGTTTAAGGTGCCATTCTGCTAGCAGGACTGTGCTGCAAAAGCCCTTATAATTGAAATAATATGAGCCAGAGTTGGGTGGTGGGACAATCCGGACATGTTTTCCATCAATAGCACCACCTCAGTTGGGAAAATCCCACTTATGATGGAACTGGGATGCAACGTCCTGCCATTGCTGTAAGTCGGAAGGAAACTGTGGATTAAAAAAGGAAAAAGAAATTACTACTTCTGCACATAACATTGCAAGCAGAGTTGACACAAACATGCTTGGCCAACATAAGGATAAAACTTAAATAAGTATTTAAAGACCAAAGTGTAAGGTCAACTTATCTGATTCCTCACCCCCTCTGGTGGCCCATTTAAAAAAAATTATGGTGGGGGGAGGTAATGGGTAGATGTTTTGGACAAGTAACCCTCTCCACTTCTATGAGAGCTGTTTGCAGAAATAATGTGTGATACTTTGGCCAGCCCCTCCCTACTTACGCTATTGTCAGCCCAGTGGACAGGTAAGAAGTGTCATAATCTAAAAATAGGGATACACACTGTCCAAATCGCAACACATTTGGACATTCTGAAATAAACTATCAATATAATAGGAGGCCAAAACTTTCTATGTTACAATTTAAACGTAATCAGGCAGGTCCTTGCACTACATGGTTTGGTGAATTAAGCCATAAATATAAACACAAAAGAGGGATAGTGTGTATGGGTTTTGTAAAGTCAGCAGAAAGAGTATTTGTTGACTTAGCATTTTTTGGGGAGGAGGGAGGGTTCAAAATTAGTTTGTGACACAAGAAAATTGCCTCTTGCACTCTGCCTGAATTTGAGGACAACAAGAACATTTGGACACATGTTAGGGGGTGTTTAGTGCAAGCACAAAATTGTAGTTGACAAAATACATTAAGTTACTAGGCTAGGTGTGTATGGGCCCAGGATAGCATGCTGGGGAGGTTAGTGAAGGAAAATATGCATGTAGGCCAAAAAAGGAGCAGGAAAAGCTTACAGCATGCGTGAGGACAAAGAGGACATTCATAGCATATTTCAATATTGATAATTATGGAATCAACAAATTAATACAAAACATTAGCAAACATTAATACATAGAATGTGATCTTAAAGGTAAAAACGTACCCGAATATAGTCTTTCTGCAGGACTTGAATAATGGCTGAGCAGGTGTCTAGAATAATGAGTCCCAGAGCCTGGGGACCTCAGTGGTAAACTTGAGGTCCTGGAGACTTCTCCCCGTCGCCAAGTACCACAAGGTTGCTATGAGCCTTTGCTCGGGAGTAATGGCAAGCCTCATGCATGTGTCCTGCTTCTTAATATTGGGGGTCACCAATGCCAAGAGTTGGTGAAAGCAGGGGTCCATCATCCGGAGATAATTCTGAAAATCATCCGGATTGTTTTTTCCGACAATTGTGTACCATTATTATGCAAGACAAGTTCCTGGCACATGCCCTTCGGACAAAAGTCTGACGCTCTGCTGGCCAACAATCCGATCGTGTGTACGAGGCTTTAGATAAAGAAACAAAACAAAAACAAACTCTTCTTTGGCCCCTACCATAAGAATATTTACAATGACTACCTCTCCTGCAGGCAGCGACATCTATCTTTGCTCTTTTGTAAAGAGTAAAGAGAGAACAAGAAAACACATGGAACAGGACCACTGAAGCATGCAAGAAAATAAATAAACTACACAGGTTTGCTCCTAAAATTACCCTTAAGACAAAGAAATCTGCACTGCTAAAAATAAACCCAAATATTATCTCAGATAAATAATTATATCTAGTTTGCTTTATTGGATAAATTAGGCTTGCTTACAAGCAAATAGCAATATACACTAGTATATGTCCCCGGTGAGTGATTGTGGGGAGAGCAGAGAAAATACACAAGACACTTGTTAAGCCTGTGTTTGCAGCCACAGTGAGTCAAAGGAGAGCTTCCTCCACCACCTGGACAGCAGGAAAAAGAAAGGGAGAAGCCCAGGCTTGAGGCAATCTCATAGGAAAAAGAGTTGTCCATCAATTTGGGCTAATGTACTGGAGAGCTGCCTGCTACACTGTTCGCCATGGTATTGGAGAGAGAATCTGGGCTGCTCCATCTACATAGAGGTCACAGCTGCCAGAAAGCATCACCGGTTCTATGAGAGAATGCCGTTGTCAGGTCCTGACTTGCCACTGACATCATCAGTTTATTGAGTGATCACCATTTCCGGGTCCCAAGTATCATCAGTTCCAGACTCTAAAAACTGGAAATCGTAATATACATAGGCTACTTGGTGGGGAGAGGCCACTGACCACTGCTTTCCTGTCTGCTTCTTAAAGAGACAGTGTTACCCCCAACTGGATATAATTTGTACCACCTGTACTGTGGCATTCACTTTTACCTGAGCACTCCCAAGGCAGGACCTTCAGCCCCAATGGTTAAAATACACTGGCCAGTCGGATGGTTTTGGAAAGACTGAAGGACCTTTAGCTCCCAGTACCATCCCTTTAGTTAAGACCCCACCAGATTCTGGGTTCAGGTCCAGAGACAGTGGATTATCCAGTTATTTATGGTGTTGCACATATTCATTACCTGATATTGTTTATTATTATTGCTGTTCTGCTTTGTTGTCTGTTGGGAAAATGTTCCCAAATAAATCCTCCTTATTTAGCCTTGGTGTGTTAGAGGGTGTAGCATTACCGGAAAGATTGCTATCATCCAGGGGACCCATACATCAGCAGCTCCTTCGGGGATAAGTGCTACATACATAAACATGATTAAAAACATTTAGAGGCACTGCCTGGGTCATACAGGTTACTTCAGGCAGACTTTGGAAATTTAATACACACTTTATGCCATGCTGGTTTCAACATATGTTTGTCATAGCTCATATTTCTGCAATATATCTAAAACTTTCTTTATTGTTATATATTCAATATGATCAGCCCAGAACAGGGATCAATTTGAGTTCTTTTTTAGCGGGTTAATTTCATTTAAATTTGACTATTGGTTAGAGGGTGTAGCATTGGGTTGTTTGGCGTAATTTTGAAATGTTTTTAATCATGTTTATGTGTGGTGTTATCGGCACATGCGCACTGAAGAAACGGGTGTGACATAATCGCAGCTCCAGCCAATCACAGCACCAGAGCATGCAAACCCGGTAATAACCCTGGGCGACACATTGCCGGTGTGCGGGGACTGCTGCAACAGCTTTGATCTAAGGTAAGTATTTCATAATGAGCTAGTATGCGATGCATATTTTCTGAGTTTACAACCACTTTAAGTGACTACCACTTAGCAAGAGAGTTACCCCAAGTAACTTTTCACTTTCACAAGGCCCGACACGTCTTATTTTTTCAAGTGTAGCTAAAGATGTGCTATTTCTGTCTAAGCCTTATTCACAGAAAATGATTATCACACTGCTGCTACCTTATGTCTATTTCATTAGAACTAGGAAAGCATAAACAGATGGAGACCGCAGTCTCTAGTCACCACATGTCCACGTTTCAAAACCTCTGCAAATAGCGCCAGCCTGTGTCTAATAACAGCAGCTCCGTCTCTGACATGTTTCCCCGCCTGATAACATGATAACAGAGGACATCGCTGTCCATTTGCACAATTAATCGCAGACAACACAAGCTGAGCGTGAAAAGCAATTAAAACAATTACATCTGAGCTTCTCCCGCTTGCCCTTTTATAAAATGGCAGAGATGTGCGGCATCATCGTGGTGAAGACTTGATCACATGCTGGAGATGAATCTTTGAGAGAAAATTTATTAAAGGGACAACATCCACTATTAGTGTGTCACTATTAAAATATCCCACTTGTAAGTAAGTTTTGGTGTTACCTATTATGTTTATTTGCCACAAATGGCTTTGAATCTGGCCAGCTATAGCTATGGAAAGACATAGCTGGCCAGATCCTGGTCCTAAGGTCAATAAGTTATTGCTATTCCTCTATTTTTTGCCTAGCTGACATGACACTTCTCTCTTAAACGTTTAGGACAGGGTCTGTCTACTACTTGTGTGTAGAGGGGAAATACCGAGCCACCATGATGTCATCACATGCTATGCTTTGTAAATGGCAAAAGCATGAGAGAAGGGGCAGAGGCACACAACACAAGGACTTGGGTCCATCATAGACACCTTTATTATGGGGAGCTGGAAGCTTAGCTTACACTTTTCTTTCTTGGAGCAGCTCAATGTATCCTAGGGAGCAATATTTAAGTAGGCAAAGATCTACTGTTTTGCACACCTGCCAAAGAATATCTAGGCCTAAAAAGTATAAAATGAAGGTGTCCAGAGTTTGGCTCTAGCTTACTAAAGGTGCACTATGACCTTGCTGTTGTTGTTCTGACTCCAGCAGGAAACTCATGGTAGTGAACTTGCCTCTGTAATTTTTACCTACAGGTAAGCTTATAATAAGGCTTACCTCTAGGTAAAGTGAACATCTCCTAAATGTGCACCGGGTCCTAAACGTGCATAAGGTAAGTCTTTCATAATGTGCTAGTATGCAATGCATACTAGCACATTATTGCTTTATCTAAATTAATAGACTCCCATAGTTTGGCGTTTAATTTCCCATCATCCCTTAACAAATTAAAGAAGAAAAACCTCAAAGTGGGATTTTTAAGGCAATTTGGAAAATAAATATATAGGAAAATTATATATATATATATATATATATATATATATATATAAAATATGATTTTATTAATACACAAAAATTCATAAAAGTCTTATGGAACAGACCACAAGAAGAACATATATACATTTATTTTGAATAATATTATACAATAATTGACAGAAGTGCCAAAATCCTACTACATTCATGAAACCATCTAGACAGATGACAAAAGATGGTAAGTAGTGGAAAAGTCCAACGCATTTTCGAAAAGTGCATTAAATATAATCTTCATCAGGGACTCTAACCACCTATGTCAAATAAATTGGTTTGGAGAAAGTATTCCCTCAACACCAAAGATCATCCTGAAAGTTTGTATAAGCCTTTCATCAGACAAATAGGCCATAGGGTATGAAACCCGAAAAGGGCGTTCAAGAAGGAAATCCCCAAAAATGGTCTCAACCAATGAGTAGGGGAAGCAAACTGTAGTTTTAGCAAATTCCAAGTCCAAAAAAGTAAATTTTATAGCCGTGGCCCCTGAAAGGGTAGTTCCAACCAAAAAATAGGGAACACCAACTGGAATTAAGCAATTTCTAAATCCAAACCAGCACTGGCTTCTGCTCTGAAGAATGGGCAGAGGATGGACCCCCTTACTGGAAAGGATTAGGCTTCCATGGATGTAATCCAAACAAACAAGTGAGTAAAAAATGGCCATCTTTTTTCCTCACTTGTTTGTTTGGATTACATCCATGGAAGCCTAATCCTTCCCAGTAAGGGGGTCCATCCTCTGTCCATCCTTCAGGGCAGAAGCCAGTGTAAAATACAGGCTGACATCTATCCAGAGAGTCTGCAGGAGCCTGGCATTGCACCCACGATTTGCTGATCACAGGCGCAATGCTTTGCAGGCTCCTTATAGAACATATGTGCAAAAATATGTGCATTTATTGTTTTAAGGGCTAACTTATCCTTTATGTCTTGTAAGATGCGAGGTGGAGCCTCCATGGATCGGATTTGTTTTTCCAGCACATCCACAAATGCTCAACGGGATTGAGATCTGGAGAATTTGGAGGCCAACCTCAACTCGTTGTTGTGTTCTTCAAACCATTTTTGAACCAACAGGGAATACAGTTTCCATGGTCAGCAAAAATGTTTAGGTAGGTGGTTTGTGTCAAAGTAACATCCACATAAATGGCAAGACCCAAGGTTTCCCAGTAGAACATTGCCCAAAACATCACACTGCCTCCACCGGCTTGTCTTCTTCCTATACTGCATCCTGGGGCCATCTCTACCCCATCTCTACCCCAGGTAAACAATGCACACACACTGGCGTGTGGCGTGGGGGGAAGTCACAAGTACCGATCTTCCTGACAGCCGCGGGAGGGCGAGGAAGAGAAGCAGCTGTCAGAAAAGTTATACAGGGAGATCAGTGCTTGTAACCCCCCCCCCCCTACCGATCACCATTGAGGCTGCCCAAGTATCAGATCAAGCATCGGAGCATTTGCACGAGTTCAAGTACTTGTACAAATGCTCAGTATCGGTATCGGTGCAACCCTAGTGCCAGACATTCTGAAACACCAGAAAGAAACATGTTGACAGAGCCTACTGCTTGATCAAGGGAAATTACATTTGCCTTAAAGGTATGATAGGGCCAGTGACTCACTTAAAGGGACATTATCCTGAGTGCGACGACATAAGAGTTGGGCCCAAACGAGCTGACCAGCAAAAGAGAGAGTGTACATTATAGTCTGCTGAACTGATAGGGTGGTGTAACTTAGTTAGAATTGCCCCAGTATAGGGTTTTCTATGTCTATGTTCTCTATGCCAATTGTTTCTTTTTACAGTATATTTCTGGCTACTGTTCACCTATTTGCAGTATATTTCTTGCTATTGTTTTAACTGTTTGCTGTATCATTATTGTTGTTTGTCAATGGGGTACTGCATATACATCTACAATCAGTTTTCTGCACCTAGTCAGGTGTGTTAGAGTACGTAGTGCTGTTTGCAGAGTCATGGGCACAGGAACAGGGGACCTGAGAAATAGTGGCTCCTTTGGGGGTAAGTGTTACATATATGCTGTATGTGACAGTTCGGTGTCCTGCCACGGTATACAAAAAAGGCTTCTCATTTCACAGACATGTTCTGCTGCTGTTATCATCAAGAAGCAATTCCTAAGCAATGACATGTAACCACCACTGGAAAGAGTACATGTCAATATGAAAAGGCTATAAGGAGGTTGATAATAAAAATGAAAACAGTGTTTTCTAAACGGAAAAAAATCATAGAAATTGTTCATGATACACATTTAACAAAATGGAATGTCAAACAGGTTTTAAATCTGCATTATAGTATAATAATCATATGAGTAAACACATTCTCCAACATCTCATATATCTTTAAAATGGTAATGTAGTTTCAATATTTTTAAATCTGCAGCTTTCATTAACCACTTTATCTCCTGAAGATTTACCCCCCTTCCTCACCAGGCCATTTTTTTGCCATACGGCGCTGCGTTGCTTTAACTGACAATTGTGCGGTCGTACGACATGGTACCCAAATAAAATGGATGTCCTTTTTTCCCACAAATTGAGCTTTCTTTTGGTGGTATTTGATCACCTCTGTGTTTTAATTTTTTTGTACTTTAAACAAAAAAAAAGACCGACAATTTTGAAAAAATATATATTTTCTACTTTCTGCTATAAAACACATCCAATAAAACTTTTTTACAAATAAAATGTCTTCATCGATTTAGGCAGATATGTATTCTACTACATATATTTTGGTAAAGAAATCCCAATAAGCGTATATTGATTGGTTTGCACAGTTTTTTTTTTTTACTAGTAATGGTAGCGATCGTCAATTTTTAGCGGGACTGTGACAGTGTGGTGGACAAATCTGACACAAGTAACACTTTTTGGGGAAGACAGAGATTTGTGTTTCTGCTTAGCAGGAACACAAGATCTGCATCTTCTCCTCTGACAGAACAGCGATCTGCCTTGTTTACATAAGCAGACCACCGTTGTCTACCTCGGGAATGATCAGCGGGTTCGGGTGGACATCAGGTCGGCTAGACACGCTGATTGGCTCCCGCTGTGTCCAATCACAGCAGGAGCGGGGTCACCTGCCACAGTAAATGTACTTAAGCGGTTAAATTAAAGTGTTACTAAACTCTGGACCCTGCATTTACTATATCTGGTCTCCCACAATACACAGAACATGGAAATGCAATAGATTTATTAAATAAAAACTGCTAAATACCTTTTCTAATGAGCAGTATATAGCAGTCTTGTGACTTCTATCAGTGTCCAGCAGAGCACTGATTAAAGAGTTTTCATTCTCCCCTGATTGTCTTATGAGGCTGCAGGTCCCCTGACCCTCTGTCTGGACAATGCTGATTAGCCCTGTGCTGATCACATGCATCCTCCCAAGAAAAAAGAAAAAAAACTCTCTAGCAATACACACCTAACTGAGCATGTGCATCTTTCCCCCAAGGCTCTGTTCTATCAGCAGATGGTTTGGGGACTGTGGAAAAAGAGGAGTGCCCTTATAGCAACTTGCTATAGGGGCACTCGGCAGAGGGGAGGAGCCAAGAACTCCAGTAGGGGACCTGAGAAGAGAAGGATTGTGGCTGCTCTGTGCAAAACCATTGCATAGAGCAGGTAAGTGTGACATGTTTATTAAAAATTTAAAAAAATCCAGCATTTAGAATCACTTTAACACCAAATCCCCAGGTTTCAAGGAGCGTGAACAAATAAGGCTACGAGTCAAATTCTTTTTGAAGTTCTATAGGGAGTAAGAAACCTTCTTGAGGTGCGCCACCATCCCAACAGGAATGATAGATGATATTTACTGCTTGCCTTATTTGGTCAGGACCCTGCCTACCAGGGAAAACCTTATGAATATAATTACCAATTAACGGAGGAGAGTCTCCTTGTCAGCGTCTTATCACTGCCTGTTTCCCCATTAGGGAGAGTCACTCATTCTGTTTTCCTTAGTGACCAATGTCTTCAGTATAGAGAGAAGAAATTCAGAATTTTAGAGTTGGCTCAGGAACAAGAGATAATGGGAAATCTTCCAATGTGCACAACTGTTTTAGTGACAGCTGTCTAAGAGGAAATTTACCTTTGCATTAAAGAGATTTCATCATACATCCTGGTTTTTAACCATTTCCTACTCTTGTCAAACCAAACATGTTAGCTTTACATAGATTTTAAGTTTGCGTTGCTCAAGGAGTTGCTTTGTGCTACAGTGTATCCGGAAAGTATTCACATCGCTTCACTTTTTCCACATTTATAGCTTTATTCCAGAATGGATTAAATTCACTATTTTCCTCAAAATTCTACAAGCAATTCCCCATAATGACAAAGTAAAAGAAGCTTGTTTGAAATCACATGTACAATACATAAGTATTCACAGCCTTTGCCATGACACTCAAAACTGAGCTCAGGAGCATCCTGTTTCTATTAATCATCCTTGAGATGTTTCTACAACTTGATTGGAGACCACCTGTGGTAAATTCAGGTGATTGGACGTGATTTGGAAAGGCACACACCTGTCTATATAAGGTCCCACAGTTAACAGTGTATGTCAGAGCACAGTGCACACTCAGTATACAGCTCGGCAACCTGTATACAGTAGAGCTCGGTGCAGCCACAGTATTTTGCTGGCCAGAAGGTGCTGCACCAATGCAGAGCAAGGCAAAAAGCATACATGAAGAAAATGAATGAATGCAAGAGAAATATATTTAACCTTCCACTGCTGCTTTGGAGAATAAAAGCTGGATGTTTTTGGGTGGAGCGGACGGTGCAGAGATCCTTCTTTCCTTTTTGAGTGATCGTTCCTGGGTGGATCAGTCCTACCAGTCATCGCCTATCCTGAAAGCTGCAGGCTTTACTCACAGTGCTTTATATATACAGCCATCTGGTAAGCACTCAATCTAACAGGTGGTTGGGATCGAACAAACTTCTGCATGTCACAGTGTGATAATATAGACCAGTCACGGTGGTGTTTATTTTCTGAATATTACAAGTTTGTCGGCTACAGGAAACCAGATTTTGTGCTCTAGAGAAGATATCTAACCAGGACTATTGCAGTTACCACTGGACTTTATTATCCATTCCATTTTGTGTGCTCCTCCATGGCCACGTTTAATGTGTAGACTATAATTTTTTTGTTTAGCAATTTAATTAATTATTTGTTGGCGCAGCTCTATCCAATTTCTGTAATTTCAGGTGTGAGTATCCCACTTTCAGCAGCAGCCTTCTTGGGTTAGGTCCCCCTTCCCCTCCTCCCAGTTCCTCTCTCTAGCGCAGTTTATTTATTTTCATTTCATGTCAGAGCACAAACCAAGCCATGAAGTCCAAAGAATTGTCTGTAGACCTCAGACAGGTTTGTATTGAGGCACAGAGCTGGGGAAGGGTACAGAAACATTTCTCCAATGAGCACAGTGGCCTCCATCCTCCGTAAATGGAAGAAATTTGGAACCACCAGGACTTTCTGGAGTGGGTTGCCCGGCCAAACTGAGCGATCAGGGGAGAAGGGCCTTAGTCAGGGAGGTGACCAAGAACGCAATGCTCACTCTGACAGAGCTCCATCGTTTCTCTGTGGAGAGAGGAGAACCTTCCAGAAGAACAACCATCTCTGCAGCACTCCACCAATCAGGCCTGTATGGTAGAGTGGCCGGCTTGGAGTTTTCCAAAAGGCACCTGAAGGACTTTCAGACCATGAGAAACAAAATTCTCTGGTCTGATGAAACAAATATTGAACTCTTTTGGCCTGAATGGCAAGCATCATGTCTGGAAGAAACCAGTCACTGCTCATCATCTGGCCAATACCATTCTCACACTGAAGCATGGTGGTGGCAGCATCATGCTGTGGGGATGTTTTTCAGCAGCAGAGACAGGGAGACTAGTCAGGATCAAGGGAAAGATGAATGCAGCAATGTACAGAGACATCCTTGATGAAAATCTGCTCCAAAGTGCTTTGGACCTCAGACTGGGGCGAAGGTTCATCTTCCAACAAGACAACGACCCTAAGCACACACCCAAGATAATAAAGGAGTGGCTAGGGCACAACTCTGTGAATCTCCTTGAGTCCAGAGTCCAGACTTGAACCCTATTGAACATCTTTGGAGAGATCTGAAAATTGCTGTGCACCGACACTCTCCATCCAACCTAATGGAGCTTGAGAGGCCCTGCAAAGAAGAATGGGAGAAACTGCCCAAAAATAGGTGTGCCAAGCTTGTAGCATAATACTCAAACAGACTTGAGGCTGTAATTGGTGCCAAAGGTGCTTCAAAAAAGTATTGATCAAAGGCTGTGAATACTTACGTACATGTGATTTTTTTTTTCGATTTTTATTTTTAATAAATTTGCAAAGATTTCAAACAAACTTCTTTCACATTGTCTTTATGGGGTATTGTTTGTAGAGGAAAATGATTAATTGAATCCATTTTGGAATAAGGCTGTAACATAACAAAATGTGGAAAAAATTAAGCACTGTGAATACTTTCCGGATGCACTGTACCTCTGATGCCCCATACACACGGTCATTCCGACCACAAAATCCGTATTTTGTCCGACACTGGTGTTGCATACACACGGTCGGACAAAGTTGTCGGAAAATCTGATCATCCTGAACGTGGTGACGTTCGTTGCGTACGACGGGACTACGTAGAGGCTAGTAGCCAATAGCTTTGGTCTTGTGATCTGAGCATGCGTGGCACTTTGTCCGTCGGAATTCGCTACACACGATCGGAAAAAGTCCGGGAGGACTTTGTTGTTGGAAAATTTGAGAGCAGGAGATAAAACTTTGTCCATCGGAAAATCCGACGGAAAACGTCCGAATGGTGCCTACACACGGTCGGAATTTCCGACAACATTGTGTGTATGGGGCATGAGTTGCTATTGCATTCGTATTGATGAGGAAAAACAGTATAGAGGCAAACAAATGCCTCTGTGTCCTTATAGGGAACCCAGCTTACCCCTCTACACATAACTGATCTTGCATTACCAAAACTTAAGGTAGTTAGCTGGATATATTTAGTAGTTTTAAGGGCATCCTATTTAAAATGCCAATCAGTTTTTTTTTCCATCAGGCCTGAGTTTTTTTATCTAATTGAGCAGAAAAAAAAATCTAACACCTTGAACATAAGGATTGCAGTCTATAAGATGCTTTCTAAGTACAGTCACGTATCAAAGAGAAGGTCTTGTGTTCAATAACTGGGTAAACAAAGGCATGCGTCTGAATGAAAGCAGAATGAACTCTATTTACACCTAAAGTACAGAAATCCAGAAAATTGCATCCATAAATCACATTACATCACATTACTGCACAAAACACAAGGAATTAAATGCTGCAGGTCAGTTTCATTATAAGGAGCAGGGGAAAGTTAGCCGTCAGCAGCAGAAACTTATTAGTGAGGGCCAAGAAGTCTGTAGCATGATGTTATCTGTTATCAGATTGCTTTGGAGGGTTGAGAATGGAGTATGGAGAATGGAGATCCTAGTATTGGTGAGGACATACAGTAGACTAGTCCTTTTAAACCAGACTTGAGCAACAAATCCTTTACCATGAGATATAAAAAGGAACTACCGTATATACTCGAGTATAAGCCGACCCGAATATAAGCCGAGGCACCTAATTTTACCACAAACAACTGGGAAAATGTATTGACTCTAGTATAAGCCTAGGGTGAGAAATGCGCAGCTACTGTAGGTGGAAAAGAGGGTCAACAATGTGCATTTGCAGCCTCACTGTGCCCATTTGCATGCCTCACTGTGCCCATAAGCAGCCATAGGTCCCCCAAACTTCAAAATTGGTAGGTAAGGGTTACTAAATGCCCCCTAGCCAAAGGGTCCCGAAATGACATTGCTGCAGATGGACACAGTTGACCGACTTTGGGCCCTGTATCTCAGGGTCACTTAGTGCTAGGAACCCCATCTTTGGATATGTTGTAGTGCTAGGTCCCTAGCACCAAGAGGCCCCGAGATACGGGGCCCCAAAGTCGGGTCAGATTTTTTATTTTTTTTTTGCTGCAGAAAAGTGCTTGACTTGAGTATAAGCCGAGGGGGGCACTTTCACCACAAAAAAATATGCTGAAAAACTCGGCTTATACTCGAGTATATACGGTACATTTAATAAATGCCATATATTCTTATAGGCGTGGGTCTTAATTTGGAGTATCCCCACCATTTAAATAGAGCACTTATATGATGGAAGTACAGATACATAATAACACATGACACAGATCACCAAGATAACACTGCTGGTTCCTCACAGCTGCCTGTAAAAATGGCCTAACTGGAAACATGCTAGGCCAGTGTGAGAGAACGACACTGGCCTATTAAGCAATAGACATGTGCATTCGTTTTCGTCCGAATGCATTTTCGTCAGAATTTTGGGTATTTTCGTTATCTTTTTAACAAACGATAACGAACGTGCAGAATCCGAAAATCGACAGATCCAACATAAACAAATGCTTTATTTTCGTTGCAACAGTTCGCTATTATCAGCGTCATGTGGAATCTCCTATATGTCGATCTGTGTCCTAGGGGAATTCTTAGCTTTAAAAATGTTTTCGCCGCAACTCCGTTTTAAACCTGTTGCTAGAGAAGGAACCTCTTCAGCTGCAGCAGCAGCCAATCCAGGGAACAGTTTACTTTTTTTTTTTGTGGACACACTTGAGTAATAATGGCTTGTTTAAGTTGTTAGTAGTCAAAGTCTGGAAGTATTATTGGGGTAATCGTCTAGGACAGGGGTCTCCAAACATTGTAAAGAAAGGGACAGTTTATTGTCCTTCAGACTTTAGGGGGGCCAAACAGTTCCCAGTGGGAGTATACAATGCCTAATCTTTGGTATTAGGGGGAGAAATAGTTAGTGTTAGTAGGAGGAATAGTGCTCAATTGTTGTTGTCAGTGGCAGAAATTATGCCTGATTGTTGGTGTCAGTGGGAGGAGTAATGGCTAAAGGGTCAGATAAAGGCAAGCAAAGGGTCACAGTTTGAGGATCACTGGTCTAGGAGATAAGAAGTCCATGCACACTTACTACATTAGTGTGAGTTAGTGACAGTGAAAGTCCATTGGAAATGTCTATACAGTATACCCAAACAAATAAGGACCAAGGAAAAACTCCAAGGAGACTTCCAAGCTCTACTTACCGACCAGCCTGGGACCAACCAGATTAACCTGTCTAACAGTATGCGTTCAAAACAGGGGTTGTGGTGGGGATTTTGAAATCCATATTTATATGAAGGAGTTCCAAGGGAACCAGTACAGGGACTTCTATTACCATGCCCCGTGTTGTGTGTATATATATATATATATATATATATATATATATATATATATGTGTATGGTTTATTAGAACAATAAGTAAGAGGGGCCTATTTACTGTTTCTGGTATCTGCCTAGTAACTAAATTACTCTATTGTCAAAAGTCCCTTTTGACATGCTAATCTATGTTATATCAAAGAGGGCTGATGGTTGTAAATCAAGAGATAAGTAACAGACACCAAGGCACTAGAGTTACTAGTGTGGGAAGCATGCTTTGTTGCCTGGGATTTTTAGGCAACTCAACCAATGAACATTAGGCTGCAGGGGTAACCAATCGGGATTCAATGCACTTCTGAACCAATGAGGTGTTTGATTGGTAGGAGTGGGTTATTCTAACAACATAAAAACCAACAGCTTAGGGATGGGAGTTCTCTTAAGCCTCATGGACTGGACACGTAGGATCCCTGTGTAATGTATTCCCTTATCTCTCTTTATCTTTGCCTACTCTTCTTCTATATTAAGATTTTGCCTAAGATTCAAGTAACAGCCTGTGTATGTCCATTGTAATTCTATACTATGTTGGGTAATCTAAAATGTTTCTTTTCTATATAAATAAATGTAATTGTTTATCTTTTCGCACTGTTATCGTTCGTTTTTAGTGATTGCATAGACAAAGGTTTTTATTCACTTATTTTATGTAGAGGTAAGCCTATAAGTGAGGTAGGTATAAAAATAGCCATGACAGGGTTTAGTTGCACAAATTTGCAAATGCATGTGTAAGCTACAGAGCCCCACCAAGGTACCGTGGTATCTGTAGTCCTATCTCTAACTTATAAGAGGTTCCACAGTGGAAGCGCATGCATTCTGATGAGATAGATGAAGGAAGATGGACTGGAGGGAGCTCACCCTTCCTTAAAGGTACAGGGGCACATTGAACATCCAGCAGGTAGCACAATGGCTGCAAAGGTGTCAATGCGTTGCCTGACCTAAAATCAAGCGTACAAGAAAATTGTCCATTGCTCTCACCTGTAACTGGCCCTTACAGCAAGGAGCATTGGAAGGCAACGCATAACAAAAAAGGACCAAGAAAAAAATCCAAGGAGAATTCCAAGCTCTACTTACTGACCAGCCTGCGATCATTCAGATTAACCTGTCTAACAGTATGCGTTTAAAACAGGGGTTTAGTTGCATACATTTTAAAATGCATGCGTAAGCTACAGAGCCCTGCCAAGGCACCCTGGTATCTGTAGTCCTGTCTCTAACTTTTAAGAGGTTCCACAGTGCATTATGATGAGATAGATGAAGGCAGATGGACTGAAGGGAGCCCACCCCTCCTTAAAGGTACAGGGGCACATTGAACACCCAGCAGATAGCACAATGGCTGCAAAGGTGTCAATGCGTTGCCTGACCTAAAATCAAGTGTACAAAAATTTTTCCACTGCTCTCACCTATAATTGTCCCTTACAGCAAGAAGCATTGGAAGGCAACGCAGGCTTTATTGTCGGAGATCAGAAATTCAATAAAAGCTTAGAGGGCAATAAAATTCCTATTCCTGTTTAGTAGACATGTGCACAACAGAAACATTTGTTTATTTTCGTTTCGTTTCCGTTGATTTGTAATGATTCGTAAATTCGTAAGTCGTCGGTGTTCGTATTCGTAACGATTCGTATTTTCGTAAGAGTTATTTTTTGGTGGATTCGTTTAATTTTCGTTTATTCGTTTATTCGAAATTCGGACGCATTCGTATTTATTCGTACTTTCGTAACATTTGTAACATTCGTAGATTCGTAATCGGAGCATAATTCATAATTTTATGTAATGTGTATGCTATTATTACATTTTAAGAGACACGGAAAATTACGAATCGAAAAAAAAAGTTACGAATGTACGAATTTTTTCCGTTCAATCCATTCGAAGCACGTTAAGCAGCGCCATTGTAAGAGACACGGAAAATTACGAATCGCAAAAAAAAAAGTTACGAATGTATGAATTTTTTCGTTCAATCCATTCGAGGCACGTTAAGCAGCGCCATTGTAAGGGACACGGAAAATTACCAATTCAACAAAAAAAAAAAGTTACGAATGTACGAATTTTTTCGTTCATTTTGATTTTCGTTGTTCCTGTTTTCGTTTTTCGGATTTTCTTCTTTGGTAGATTCGTTGTTTCTAATTAGTTTTTTTCAGATTTTCGTTGTTTTTCGGATTCGTTCGATTCGAACGATTCGTTATTCGTTAAAATTTTTTGTGAATCGTTCGTTCATTCGTACGATAATGAATGAACGAATATAACGAAAAAAAACGAAAAACGAAAAAAAACTAAACGAATTGCACATGTCTACTGTTTAGACAACAGACCAAAGTTTAGAATTTTTGTATGAATTCCCATTCCCATTCCAGCCGTTCTTTCTGTGACTTGAAGTTCCCTTTCAGTACCATTATCTTGTGATCAATTATGCTGCGGTCTCTGCTACAGAAATGCATCGCTACAGGAACAACTGTTTGTTGTTGTTAATTGTGAATCTCTGTAGGTAGGTTTCTTAAAAGGTTATACTAAAGAACAAAAGCAATATCTTTGGCAAAAGACAACACATAAGTAGTGATAAAATATAATAGCTGCACTTGTGTTTTTCTTCCTTTATTTCTTGATTTCCGGGAATACAACTTTCCCAGTTGGAGAGATTTTTTTTGTTGTTGTTCAACCTCTTTCATTCTTTTCATCTTTTTTTTGTGCTATTGATACTAGTTAAAGGGGACCCTTTCTGAAAATGCAAGGTCTGCTTATTTTGAAGCAGTCACGGCATGCAAAACTGTTAACTGAAAGCACTGAAAACACAAAACATCATAAGCAGGAAGGCGCCAAGGAAGAGTTTTTTTTACAGTTTACTTCAGATTTTTTTATGTTTTTAATACTGCCATCAGTCTGGTAAGATCTGCTTTTAAGTGATCATGTAGCCCATACCATTGATTAAACAGAAACTTTCCCATAAGATTATATGTGAGACCCATGTGTGTCTGTTCAGCCAGAATCAGCAAAGAGAGAGTCCAGAGGACATGGACTCTGGGAGGATGTTATGAGTCCCGTACAGCGAAGGGAGGCTGGAGCCCTGCATTAGAGAGAAATATGGCCGTTGCTTGATTTGCAATGAACTCAGAATACAAGGAGCTCAGGGAATGGGCTATGTTGCAATCTAGGCTGGAGTGCTGGAGAGCCTAGAGAGAGAACACTACAGGAGACCTTTGCCGCAGAGGCCACATTCTGAGGTACTGTACTGTCAGATGGCCACATGCTTCAGGACTGAGATGTGCGAGTGACAAGGCTGCTGCAGGATCTGGACCACATGCTGCTGTGCTGGGAGTGCCAGCTGCCATAACCAGAGGGAAGAGAGCCATGTGCTGCTGTGAATAGTGTTACTGTTGCAGAGACTGTGCCACTGTTCCAGTATCCTGCAATGCCAGTTTTTTGTTGTTCTTGTATTCTGCTTCAATATGTTTAATAAAGTTTTACAGCCATGACAAAGAAATTGGACATTCTGAAAGCCATGAGACTGTGCATTGGTCCCCCAATGCAGGCAGAAGATATAGACAAAATTAACCAACCAATAAGGCACAAAGTTGTAGGTGTCAAATATATAAAAAAACGTAAAACAAACAAAAAGGTCATGGAGAACAAAATAATGAAATTATGTTCCATGCCCACGAATGGGACACTTCAATGATTTATCAAAGTCCCCCACCATTCCAAAGCAACCATTTACTTCTAACAGAATAAATACCAGGAATCACAATCTGATCAATGAATGGGGTACCATTTCATCACCAAACAAGAAAGGAAAAAAAGAAAGGGAGTAAAAAGAAGAGAGTGAGGAAAAGAAGAGAAGAGAAAAAGGCTGTCACCACACCTTCATGAAGCAGGAATTTGGAGGAAATTAATACAGGGGTCCCAAAACTTGGAGGTGTCTTTCATGTCAATTTAGGTTTCATTACCACCAAAACTACCATTCTTTCTGCATTCTGTTGCCTGCATCCATTTAGGGTATGCAATTTCATTCTACTACCCAACCACCCTAAGGGGAAGCATGGTCCATAAGTGAAGAGTGACCAGGAGGAAGTCACTATAGTTTGTTTTGATGAAAGGCTTAATATCTACCAAAAAGTGTTACTGTTGCCATGGTCAATATCTGCAAGGAGGTCTGCCAATAGGGTAGAAACTTTTCTTTGTACATAGGATTACAAATTCCCTATTTGAGAATAGTACTGCCGTGCTCCAGATTTACCATTCTCCCAAGGCTGCTGGCCACTCTGGGAAGAATTAACTCTTTTGGGCCATTTCCCAACAATTCTGGTGGCCTAGTCTATGTGCTGATGTATTGAATAGGTAAAGAATTTTCGCGCAAATTGAGATGGTTAATAATAAAGTGCACCAGTGCATAAGTGGCTTAGCTAATAGTGACACTAATAAAAATTCATGATCTGGAGGTAATAAATAGAATCATAAAAAATAATCACTCTTGGGTGTAGCTTAATAAAAACAAAATATATAAAATAGCAAAAAAATTATAAAATAGCAAAAAAAAAAAAAAAAAATTATAAAAATAACACCTGTGATACTGCAAATAAAGTGTGAAACTCAACAATAGTGACAAAAGTCTAAAATTGTGAATGTCCAGTGCTACATTGTTTAGATACTTTGTCTCAATTTTTCTATGCTATATATGCGATTCACTTTAAATGTTTGATAGCACTGGACATTCACAATTTTAGACTTTTGTCACTATTGTTGAGTTTCACACTTTATTTGCAGTATCACAGGTGTTATTTTTATAATTTTTTTTTTTTTTTTTTGCTATTTTATAATTTTTTTGCTATTTTATATATTTTGTTTTTATTAAGCTACACCCAAGAGTGATTATTATTTATGATTCTATTTATTACCTCCAGATCATGAATTTTTATTAGTGTCACTATTAGCTAAGCCACTTATGCACTGGTGCACTTTATTATTAACCATCCCAATTTGCGCGAAAATTCTTTACCTATTCAATGATTTATTTGTGTATTTTGTGAACACTTTTTAATTTTTGCTGCATATTCACACACCTATCACTGTATCAATTGACCCCAATTACTCACAGTAGCGCCAGGGACCTACCTATATACCATATGTGCTGATGTAACCGCCTTCATAGCTGCCTGTTCCGTGTGTGCTCAGAGTCCACAACACCTTCCAGTGGGCCTCCTACAACACATACCCAATGGAGAGAGGCCATGGACCCACCTGTCTATGGATTTCATTTTGGAGTTACCCAACTCACAGGGCAACACAGATATCCACTTAAGAAGTTGCCCACTTCTAAGGAACTGGCTTCCATTTTTGCTCGGGAGATCTTTCGCTTACATGGGCTACCCAAAGTGATTGTCTCAGACAGGGGTACTCAGTTTCCCAGTTCTGGCGAGCCTTTTGTGCACAGTTGGAAATTCAGCTTGCTTTCTCCTCTACGTATCACCTGCAGTCTAATGGGGCCGCAGAATGAGCCAACCAGTCCTTGGAGCAATTCCTACATTGCTATATTTCTGACCATCATAACAACTGGTCAGATCTCTTACCGTGGGCGGAGTTCGCTCACAATAGTGCCTTGAATTCTGCTTCCCGATTGTCCCTGTTTATGGCGAACTATGGTTTCCAACCTTCCATGTTGCCTGACTCATTTGTTCCGCAGAGTATTCCTGTGCTAAAGGAGCATCTCCATGGTCTTCGTTCCACTTGGGCACAAGTCCAGGAGGCTTTGCGACATGATAATGATAGGTACAGACTCCATGCTGACTGCAGACACCTGCCTGCGCCTTCCTACCAGGTTGGGGACAGGGTCTGGCTGTTATCTCGTAACCTCCAACTTCGTGTTCCCTCACTGAAGTTCGCTCGTTTATTGGGCCTTTCTGTCTTCTTCACAGGATTAACCCAGTGGCTTACGCATTAGACCTTCCTTCTAATATGCGTATCTAGAATGTATTTGATGTCTCCTTATTAAAACCTTTGGTCTACAACCGCTTTACCACCTCGGTGCCTCGTCCTCACCCTGTATAGGTTGAGAACCATTAGGGGTATGAATTACAGTCCATTGTTGACTCCCGTTCTGTGGGTGCATACAGTACCTGGTGCATTGGAAAGTATACGGTCCAGAGGAACGCTCTTGGATCTCATCCTCGGACATACATGCCCCTGTCCTCCTCCGTGATTTCCGTAGATGTTTTCCCCTCAAGCCTGGTGGTCCTCCGAGGGGGAGGGGTCATTGAGGAGGGGGTACTGTCAGGGTTGGGCTCAGCCCTTCCTTCTCTGAGCTGGCCGCTCAGCTGTTGGCTAATTGCCAGCTCCTATCTCGCCACAGTGACTCACCTGTTGATATCCTGCTCGTCAGTCCTGCCTACTTAAGCCGTCCAGTCCAGATGATCTCTGCCTTCACCTTGGTCACATCTCTAGAGACGCTCCCTCGTGTTTCTGTTAAAGACTTGCTTGGCTGACATTCCTTCTGGCTCCATATGCTGCTTGCTGTTCTACTACGCTGTTCTCTGGCTCCCTGACGTTTTGGCTTGTCTGACTATCTGTTCCGGTTCCTAAACTCTGACTGTTTTGACTAGGTTTACTCTGTTTACCTTTTTTTATTATTATTATTAAACAAGTGTGATTTAACTGTACTTCTGTCTCAGTCTGATTCGTGGTTTCTGACAATACCTCCTGTTGAAAGGTCAAAGTGATATTAAAGCCTTGTTTTTTTTTTTTCTAAAAATAACAAACATGTCATTCTTACCTGCTCCATGTAGTGGTTTTGCACAGAGCAGCCCGGATCCTCCTCTTCTCGGGTCCCACGCCGCCACTCCTGGCTTCTCCCTCCTGTTTTTTTTTTGAACAAAGGAGCAAAAGCTCCAAATATTTTTTCTTCTAAAAACTTAAAAGCATAAAATCTGCCAAAAAATTTAAAATATTGTGCATTAAAACATTTTTGTTGTAGAGCAGCATTGAGTGGGTGGTGGCTGTACCCTGTTGTCCCTGAGTGAGTGTAACACAAGGGAAGACCATTACACAGTATGTTTGACATTATAGCCACAAAAACATCACCAGTGTATATAGGTGATGATAGGTAACTGGCAAATGGGCAGGGTCATTTGATGCTAGCACATACCTAGCCTGCGCATACGTCTCAAGGGTGGTGGAGTGACTTGAAAGATTATAAATTGGAGAAGTATTTATTGGGGGACATGGTGGGTGGAACTGAAGGAATGGATGGGTATGGTAGAAAAGGTTGATGTTGGGAAAATGTCTGGAATTATGCTGTTGGCTGAGGGGGTGGTGGTGGGAATTGTGTGCAAGTTGCATACGGACTGTACGGTGGTGGTCCTTCTGAATTTCTGACCGAGGGGTTTTGGTCAGATGGCGGAATGAATGTGCCTATGTACCTAATGACACCTGCCCACATCGTAGCCTTTAGTTCAAAGAAAACTCTATCCATTACCCCCTCTAGACACCGGAAAAAATATTGTTCCTCAGTCTGGTTTCTCATTATACGGTCAGCCATAGTGGACAGAATGTCCAACATCCTGTTGAAATCTGGTGCTGTTGTCCTCCCTCTAGTTGCACACAGGCCCGCCATCAGGGGGGTACAGCCCATACACTTGTAAGGGGCCCCGTTGTATGGAGGGGCCCGGTCGACTGGCAGGGATGTGAGAAGGTGGGTCGGGTGTAGAGGAGCTCCTGTATGTGTGCAAGTCAGCAGGCTGCTGCTCTGTCATGAGCTGACATTGGGCTCTTTGCTGCCACCTCTGGCCATTTCCTGCATGTGCACCCCTCTGCATGTGGAAGCAAGAGCTGGGACTAGGATTACCTTACAAGTAAGGGCTGTTGTGCAGGGGGGGGGGGGGCTGTGTGTGTGTGTCTGTGTACATGCCGGTGTGTGTACATGTCTTGTTTGTGTACATGCCTGTGAGTGTGTACATGTCTCTGTGTGTACTGTACATGTCTCTGTGTGTACATGTCTCTGTGTACTGTACATGTCTCTGTGTGTACTGTACATGTCTCTGTGTGTACTGTACATGTCTCTGTGTGTACATGCCTGTGTGTGTGTGTGCATGTACATGCCTGTGTGTATGTACATGCATGTCATATATACACATGTGAGGGGGGCTGAGAGCGTACAGGTGTGAGGGGGCTGAGAGCGTACAGGTGTGAGGGGGCTGAGAGCGTACAGGTGTCAGGGGGCTGAGAGCGTACAGTTGTCAGGGGGCTGAGAGCGTACAGGTGTCAGTGGGCTGAGAGCGTACAGGTGTCAGGGGGCTAAGAGCGTACAGGTGTCAGGGGGCTGAGAGCGTACAGGTGTCAGGGGGCTGAGAGCATACAGGTGTCAGGGGGGCTTGGAGCGTACAGTTGTCAGGGGGGCTGGGAGCGTACAGGTGTCAGGGGGGCTGGGAGCGTACAGGTGTCAGGGGGGCTGAGAGCGTACAGGTGTCAGGGGGGCTGGGAGCGTACAGGTGTCAGGGGGCTGAGAGCGTACAGGTGTCAGGGGGGCTGAGAGCGTACAGGTGTCAGGGGGCTGGGAGCGTACAGGTGTCAGGGGGGCTGGGAGCGTACAGGTGTCAGGGGAGCTGAGAGCGTACAGGTGTGAGGGGGGCTGAGAGCGTACAGGTGTGAGGGGAGCTGAGAGCGTACAGGTGTGAGGGGGGCTGAGAGCGTACAGGTGTGAGGGGGGCTGAGAGCGTACAGGTGTGAGGGGGCTCAGAGCGTACAGATGTGAGGGGGGCTGAGAGCGTACAGGTGTGAGGGGAGCTGAGAGCGTACAGGTGTGAGGGGGGCTGAGAGCGTACAGGTGTGAGGGGGGCTGAGAGCGTACAGGTGTGAGGGGGGCTGAGAGCGTACAGGTGTGAGGGGGCTGAGAGCATACAGGTGTGAGGGGGGCTGAGAGCGTACAGGTGTGAGGGGGCTCAGGCACTGAAGGACTTGGTGGGACGGCAAGTGGGCGGGACCCTGGGGAATGTTGGTGGTCAGGGCGGGGGGGGGGGGGGGGGCAGGGTTAAAGCTGTATAAGGGGCCCGCAATTTCTCATGGCTGCCCTGGTTGCACATGTGCTGTCAGCAGCCTCAGCAGAGCCAAAACTGTCACTCTATTGACACATTAAATTATTACCCCTTGGCAGCCTTATAAAAAGGTTAGACAAGAAAAGGAAGAGGCAGAGAAGCCAGCATTGACAGTAAGTAGACTCCCAGAAGAGCAGCGAGCTTTAACATACAAGGAAGGGAGGGTGTTGTGCTAGAGAATTTTCTCTTCTTGGAGCAGTCACATTCAAAGGCACACTGCAAGTGAATAAAAAATGATTTATGGAAAGGAAAACAATACAAATTAGCATTTAACATACTTGATTTTCCTGTGCTTTTACCTGAAATTTTATAAGTTGGTGACATGATCTTTTATGCATCATAGTAATTGTGGTGTGTTCAATATCATAGTAATCTTAATGGCAAATTGTATTCTTCCTACAAATATACTGTTATATGCCTGTATGTCTATATACCATAAATCCTTCAGCTGAAACTTTTATGTGAGATATGTTTCTTCAGAATTATAATTCTTGATGCAGTGTATTTTATGAACCATTGAATGTCTTGTAACTTAATATAAAACAATAAAAATCATAGTAAAACAAAGAGGATAATAGAGGATTTGTCTGTGGTGTGTTTTTCACCTTCTCTGTCCCAAGAGCTCAATTTAACCAATACACAACAAATGGTATTTAAATATACTGTATGAATATCTGCAGATAGTGTTTTTTCAAGGTTTGTACAATAGAAGGTCCCCATTAAAGTGGCTGTAAACCTCAGACATTAATTATGAACACATCATACCATTCTATAGTGTGTATATGTCTCATTTCTGTCCGCTGTCTCGTTCCTCTGTGTGACGGAAGCTTCCGTCAGTATACCGCTTCCTAAGTCCTGGAACATGAGTCCAATGGATCTGGCTATAGGAGCCCCCAAGAACTAGACAACACCAGTCTTGGAGTACATCAGGAATAGCTTTTATTTGAGATGTCACACACATATATACAGCCGGATGACTAAAAACCTAACCTAATTAGCATGAGCTAATTATCTTAATCAACACTGGACTCCTTCATTCAATTGCAGGGTTAATTAGCACACACAACAATAGGTGGAATACTCCTTAGAATCTGTGTCAAGCCAGACTACTCATTTGCATTATACAAGACAACAGACAGGTGGCTGGAGTTGATGATATTAGCATCTGACAGCTTGTGTCCCAACAGTGTCATTCAGTCTATTACTAATATGGCAAATACATATACAGAGTCTATGTGTCTTGGGGGGCCAGCATGGACCTGAATCCAAGTAACACCAGCTCAGGGGTCCCCAGGCATGCAGCTCACAGAGCACCGTTCCCCCAAATGCCAGGGCCCATAATCGCAAGGCAATAGGCTCGCATTCAGTCCCCTCCAACAGCCTCTGTCCCGGCTAGGTCTGTCACACTCTGTTATCAGCATGAGTCCCTTCTGACAAGTTTTCCTGACACCAAGAGAAAAATGGTGACGGAAGG
This sequence comes from Lithobates sylvaticus, assembly GCA_028564925.1. Lineage (NCBI taxonomy): Eukaryota > Metazoa > Chordata > Amphibia > Anura > Ranidae > Lithobates > Lithobates sylvaticus. The sequence continues at coordinate 209,412,176 of CM053033.1, read as the reverse complement.
GACCTCCAGCCGATCGACAACCTCAGCGCCATTCCTGTGTGCTGTGTGAAGTGGGTGTCCCTCCAATCTGTTGTCAGACCTCTCCTCACTGAGCTCTGCAGATTGTAACTTCAGCTCTCCACCCCTTTGTCTCTGACAGCTCAGATAATCTTTATAAATTCTGCACCTTGAATGGATGTAGAGAAGAGAATACCGCAGATAAAACAGGTACAACTTATGTATAAGTAACATTGGTATCACCTGAGGCCAGTCAGTTCACTTTGTATACTGTATGTAGGGGTTTACAACCATTTCAAAGTAAATGCAAACCCTAAGTGAATGACATTTGTTTTCTAAAGCTCTGTAAATCACAAGCAATTGCATTTTTTGTACCTCTAGGCAAATTTGGTGAGTGGTGACACACTTAGGCTATAGCCAGCCTGAACTTTAACCACTTGCCGCCCGCCCATTGTAAATAGACGTCCGACGTAGACTCTTTACCACGTGATCAGCCGTGTCCCAATCACGGCTGATCACAGTGTAAATAGGAAGAGCCGGTAATCGGCTTTTCCTCACTCACGTCTGTCAGATGCGAGTAGAGGAGAGCCGATCGGCTGCTCCTCTGACAGGGGGTGTCTGTGTTGAATGATTATCAGCACAGCCCCCCCGAGGATGCCCACACTGGACCACCAGGGACGCCACCAGACCACCAGGGATGCGCAGCACAAGGTATGCCACCCTAGACCACCAGGGATGACACACAGTGCCCACAATGGATGCCAATCTGTGCCCACAATGGGCATCACTGATTGGCATGCATTATTGTTTGGCACTGATTGGCATCCATCAATACAAAACAATGCTGCCTATCAGTGCCTATCGGTGCCACCTATCAGTGCCTATCCGTGCCACCTATCAGTGCCCAACCATGCCACCTATCAGTGCCCATCCATGCCCATCTGTGCCGCCTATCCATTCCCATCTGTGCCACCTATCCATGCCAATCCATGCCAGCTATCAGTGCCAATTTGTGCCACCTATCAGTGCCCATCCGTGTCGCCCATCAGTGCCGCCCCATCAGTGCCACATATCAGTGCCCATCAATGCCACCTCAGTGCCACCTCATCGGTGCCCATCAGTGCCGCCTTATCAGTGCCCATCAGTGCAGCCCCATCAGTGCCCATCAGTGAAGGAGAAAAAAACTTACTTATTTACAAAGTTTTGAAACTGAAACAAAAAAAAACATATTTCTTTTCAAAATTTTCGGTCTTTTTTTATTTGTTAAGCAAAAAATAAAAAACACAGAGGTGATCAAATACCACCAAAAGAAAGCTCTATTTGTGGGAAAAAAATTATAAAAATGTCATTTGGGTACAGTGTAGCATGACGGCGCAATTGTCATTCAAAATGTGAGAGCGCTGAAAAATTGGTCTGGGCAAGAAGGTGTTTAAGTGCCCAGTATTGAAGTGGTTAATCTGTACCTTTTTTGTGTTTGTCGGATTCCCTTAGGCTAAAAATATTGTTTGCTTCTGCCTGTTGCTGAGGAACATTCTCCAATTGATAAAGCCAGAAGAAACAAAGTTTTGAGTTATATATTTATATGAGTTATATATTTATTTTAATAGACAGCAATGAATAATCCACGCCTTATACTAAAAATATACTCGCCTGCTCGCATTTGGCGAGTTAAATTATGAGCAGTGCGAGTAGGGCCGCCGCCGTCAGTTAACTGCAGCTGCCTGGGACCATACATCTTTGCCCCGCACAGGCTCGCAGCGCGAGCTTTGAAAAAAAAAAAATTGTACCAGCCAGCGCCGCCCCTTGTACCAGCCAGCGCCGCCCCTCTCCACCCCCGATACATCCCCACTGAAAAAAAAAAAATTGTACCAGCCAGCGCCGCCCCTCTCCACCTCCGATACATCCCCACTGCACAGGCTTGTATTGGGAGCCAGCGCCGCCCCTCTCCACCCCCAATACATCCCCACTGCACAGGCTTGTATTGGGAGCCAGCGCCGCCCCTTCCCACCGTCCACTCATTACCGCCCCTCCACACCTCCAACACATCTCTCTCCTGGCTAGCAGAGCTGTGCAAAGAACTGTGCAAGCTAGCTCCGCCCCTCTCCACCGTCCACACATCGCGCCGCCCCTCTCGTCCCGCACAGGCTAGCAGCAGAATTTTAAAAATAAATTTACATTGTCGCGCCGCTTAGGACCGCCCCTCTCCACCTCACAAACATCCGAGGAATGTGCTGATGCCCGATCCCCTGGCTGCAGGACGATGGTATGTGAAAAATGTGACAGTGACACTCTGTGAATGCTGGATTGGGGGGGGGGGGGGGTAATTGGAGGCATAGGTCTGAATCATCCCCCCCCCAATCCATTATACCTATGCCTCCAATTCTGCCCCCCCTCCCCCATTCCATCCCCCCCCCTCCCCCCATTCTATCATACCTATGCCTCCAATTCTGCCCCCCCCCCCCCCCCCATTCTATCATACCTATGCCTCCAATTCTGCCCCCCCCCCCCCATTCTATCATACCTATGCCTCCAATTCTGCCCCCCCTCCCCCCATTCTATCATACCTATGCCTCCAATTCTGCCCCCCCCCCCCCATTCTATCATACCTATGCCTCCAATTCTGCCCCCCCCCCCCCCCCATTCTATCATACCTATGCCTCCAATTCCGCCCCCCCTCCCCCCCCCATTCTATCATACCTATGCCTCCAATTCCGCCCCCCTCCCCCCAATCTGTCATACAATATGATAGAATGGGGGGGGGAGGCGGGAATTGGAGTCATAGGTATGATAGAATGGGGGGAGGGGGGGGCTGAATTGGAGTCATAGGTATGATAGAATGGGGGGGGGGGGGGGCAGGAATTGGAGTCATAGGTATGATAGAATGGGGGGAGGGGGGGGGGGCAGAATTGGAGTCATATGTATGATAGAATGGGGGGGGGGGGGGCAGGAATTGGAGTCATAGGTATGATAGAATGGGGGGGGGGGGGCTGAATTGGAGTCTTATGTATGATAGAATGGGAGGGGGGGGGGGCGGGAATTTGAGGTACATATGTATGATAGAATGGGGGAGGGCAGGAATTGGAGTCATAGGTATGATAGAATGGGGGAGGGGGGGCATTGAAGGCAGAGACATACTAAGAAGAGAGATTGTAGGTATAGAGGTGTGCTAGGGGAGAAGGGATTGGAGACATAGGTGTGATGGAGAGGAGAGGCTTTGGTGGAGGTGTTGAAGGTAGAGGTGTACTGTGATGCAGGTAGAGGTGTACTGCGGGAGGCGTTGAAGGTAGAGGTGTACTGCGGGAGGCGTTGGAGCTAGAGGTGTACTGCGGGAGGCGTTGGTGGTAGAGGTGTACTGCGGGAGGCGTTGGAGGTAGAGGTGTACTGCGGGAGGCGTTGGAGCTAGAGGTGTACTGTGATGGAGGTAGAGGTGTACTGCGGGAGGCGTTGGAGGTAGAGGTGTACTGCGGGAGGCGTTGGAGCTAGAGGTGTACTGCGGGAGGCGTTGGAGCTAGAGGTGTACTGTGATGGAGGTAGAGGTGTACTGCAGGAGGCGTTGGAGCTAGAGGTGTACTGCGGGAGGCGTTGGAGCTAGAGGTGTACTGTGATGGAGGTAGAGGTGTACTGCGGGAGGCGTTGGAGGTAGAGGTGTACTGCGGGAGGCGTTGGAGGTAGAGGTGTACTGCGGGAGGCGTTGGAGGTAGAGGTGTACTGCGGGAGGCGTTGGAGCAAGAGGTGTACTGCGGGAGGCGTTGGAGCAAGAGGTGTACTGTGATGGAGCTAGAGGTGTACTGCGGGAGGCGTTGGAGGTAGAGGTGTACTGCGGGAGGCGTTGGAGGTAGAGGTGTACTGAGGGAGGCGTTGGAGGTAGAGGTGTACTGCGGGAGGCGTTGGAGCTAGAGGTGTACTGCGGGAGGCGTTGGAGCTAGAGGTGTACTGCGGGAGGCGTTGGAGCAAGAGGTGTACTGTGATGGAGGTAGAGGTGTACTGCGGGAGGCGTTGGAGGTAGAGGTGTACTGCGGGAGGCGTTGGAGCTAGAGGTGTACTGCGGGAGGCGTTGGAGCTAGAGGTGTACTGCGGGAGGCGTTGGAGCTAGAGGTGTACTGTGATGGAGGTAGAGGTGTACTGCGGGAGGCGTTGGAGCTAGAGGTGTACTGCGGGAGGCGTTGGAGCTAGAGGTGTACTGCGGGAGGCGTTGGAGGTAGAGGTGTACTGCGGGAGGGGTTGGTGGTATAGGTGTACTGTGATGGAGGTAGAGGTGTACTGCGGGAGGCGTTGAAGGTAGAGGTGTACTGCGGGAGGCGTTGAAGGTAGAGGTGTACTGCGGGAGGCGTTGAAGCTAGAGGTGTACTGCGGGAGGCGTTGAAGGTAGAGGTGTACTGCGGGAGGCGTTGGAGCTAGAGGTGTACTGTGATGGAGGTAGAGGTGTACTGCGGGAGGCGTTGAAGGTAGAGGTGTACTGCGGGAGGCGTTGGAGGTAGAGGTGTACTGTGATGGAGGTTGAGGTGTACTGCGGGAGGCGTTGAAGGTAGAGGTGTACTGCGGGAGGCGTTGAAGGTAGGAGTTGTTGAGCATGAAATTTCTCTGTTTTTTTTTTTTTTTTTTTACATGTGTTGCCCTTCCATGTGCTCCTTGCTGCAAAGGCCAGTTATAGGTGAGAGGTGAGGGCAGTGGCCATTTGCTTGTACTGTGAAAATATTAGTGAGGGGACGCACTGGACACCTTTGCTGCCATGTGCTGGGTGTCCAGTGTGCCTCTGTGCCATTAAGGAGGGGTGGACTCTCTCTAGGCTCACTTGCCCTCTGCCTATCCATTATAATGCATGTGCTTCAATTGTGGAGGCTTATAAAAGCTAGAACTACAGAAAATACTGGGGTACCTTGACGGGACTCTAGCTTACGCATGTATTTGCAAATGTGTGCAGACTAAACCCCAGTTTTTAACACAAACTGTTAGACAGGACGATTTATAGCAGGCTGGTCGGTAAGTTGAGCTGGGAATTTTTTTTTTTTTTTTTTTTTTTTTGCACGTGTTGCCCTTCCATGTGCTCCTTGCGGCAAAGGCCAGTTATAGGTGAGGGCAGTGGCCATTTGTTTGTAATGTTAAAATATTGGTGAGGGGACATACAGGACACCTTTGCTACCATTGTGTTATGTGCTGGGTGTCCAGTGCGCCTCTGTGCCTTTAAGGAGAGGTGGTCTCCCTCCAGGTGCACTTGCCCTCTGCCTATCCATCATAATGCATGTGCTTCCACTGTGGAGGCTCTTGAAATTTAGAGTTAGGACTACAGAAAATACTGGGGTGCCTTGACGGGGCTCTGTAGCTTACGCATGTATTTGCAAATATGTGCAGACTAATCCCCTGTTTTTACCGCATACTGTTAGACAGGAAAATTCAGTTGGTTAGCAGGCCGGTCGGTAAGTTGAGCAAGGAATTTCCCTGGTTTTCTTTTGCATGTGTTGCCCTTCTATGTGCTCCTTGTTGCAAAGGCCAGTTATAGGTGAGGACAGTGGCCATTTGTTTGTACTGGGGGAGACGTTGGAGGTAGAGGTGTATTAGGGAGGCGTTGGAGGTAGAGGTGTACTAGGGAGGCGTTGGAGGTAGACGTGTACTGTGATGTAAAAGGGGGATTGTGATATGCAGGGGGGACAGAGGACACCAAAGAAGAACATTGTTGCACCCCACGACCACTACCACCACCAGGAGAGGAAAAGGGCACCTGAATCAGATGAACTGCGCAATTTGTTAATGTTCTTTGTACTTTGTCATTTGTACTCCTCTATAGCTGGTGGTATTTTGCACTGCTGTATTATATACTGCTGGGATTTGTAGTCCTCTATAGCTGATGCTATTCTGTATTGCTGGGATATGTAGTCCTGGCGCTATTCTGTATTGCTTTTTTCTTGTTCTCCGCAGAGATGTGACACCTCATCTTAGTCAACAAATTCAACTGGCTTTTCTCTTCAGTTTTGAAGCCTTTACAGGTTTTTGAAAGCCATAAAAGAAACATGAAACAGAGCAAATTAAACTTTTTCGTTAAAGAAAAAGCTCAACCTACTACTGTGGAGTCACAACCAAATCCTATAGAAAAAGACAATGAATCAAGAACAAATCCAGCTGCTAGTTGTAGTTTGCCTCACACAACTGCCATAACACCTAAGAGGAAAAATGATGGTTATACTGACAAGACCTCTAAAAAACGCCCTTTTAATATGCATTGGCTGGAACAATTTTCATGGCTTATTTTCTCAGAGGATACAGATACAGTTACGTGTAAAGTTTGCAGTCGGTTCCCCCAAAGTGCTGATGCAAAATGGAAAGATGGGATAAAGGCTCCCTTTAAAAGGGAAACCTTTGTATGGCACGAGAAAAGTAAAAAGCACAAGGAGAATGTTGATAAAGTAAAGGCTAAAGACAACCCTGAAGAGAGACCTTTAGCTGTGTGTGTCAGAAGAATGGACGCTGCAGTGTTTCAGCACATGACACACATGTTTAACATCGCTTATTATGTAGCTAAATATGAAAAGCCATTTCGAGATTTCCCTGATTTATTAATGTTAGCTACTAAACTTGATGTACCAGTTCTGCAGAAGTATGGAAATGATGTGCAATGCAAACAATTCATTCATTTCATTGCAAAAACAATCAGAGAAAGTCTTGTGGCAAACATTAAAAAGTCAACTTTTATTGGCATCATGATTGACGGATCTACTGATCGAACTTCCACTGAACATGCAAACATTTATGTCCGTTATGTTTCAGAAGGAGAAATAAAAGAAGATTTTTTGGGTACTTTTGCTCTAGAAAGAGCTACAGCTCAAGGTTATTTCAAAGGATTGACTGCCTTTTTGGATAGTCTTCATCTTAATTACAAAGGCACTTCTTGGGTTGCAGGTTTGGGAACGGATGGGGCTGCAAGCATGCTTGGCCACAAGTCTGGTTTGGCAGTCCAGATGAAAGACATCTGCCCACAGATGATCAGTATACATTGTGTGGCTCATCGCTTGCAGCTTGCTGTCTTGGATGTTTGCAAGGAAGTGCCATACCTACAAACATTTGATGATGTGGTGCGGCGTACTTTTAAATATTATCATGGCTCTGCCAAACGCCTACAGCAACTGAAAGAAATGGCAAAATCTTTAAGTGAGGAAATTTTGAAACTGAAAGATATACACACAGTGCGCTGGTTATGCAGCAAAGTTGATGCTTTGCGTGCTTTTCGTCAAAACTGGAAAACAGTGGTGAGGCATTTTGAGCAGATATCGACGGAAGGATCAATTGATTCTGCTAAGGTTAAAGGTATCCTGAAAGACCTAAAACAGGTGAAGTTTGTGAAACTTTTGTTTTTCCTACTGGATTTTTATGGCAAGCTGAAACCATTATCGGAGGGTCTTCAAAACAAAGAACTTATGATCTGCCATATAAAATCCAAACTAGAACATTCAGTTAAAATTCTCCAGGATCTTTGCAAAGGGAGAGGAAAAAATGAACTTGAATTTCTAGATAAGTTTACAGCTGATGGAACACTTCATGGGCTACAGCTGACCAACCTTGAAGCCGGTGAAAAAGAATTTCAATCTATACGCCAAACTGTATTGGATAAAGCTGAAAGGTATTTGATTTTGAGGCTTTCTTCAGTTTCTTCAAACATTGTGCAATCTTTTAATATATTTGACAGCCTGTCCTGGCCAGACAAAGCACACATCCTCAACTTTGGATTGACTGAGTTGCACAGTATTGCAAAGCATGTTTTGCATGAGTTTGAGGACAACGTGGACCTTTTAGAAGCAGAGTGGGCTGACATGAAACTCTCCATTCAAAATGGACTTTCTTTCAATGAGACTTTGAAAAGAATGAACCAGCAGAAAGAGAGATTCCCCACAATACTCCCTCTGGTCAACTTCTGTGCCGTATTGCCCCCAACCACAGCATCGTGTGAACGTGGCTTTAGCTATCAAAACAGGATAAAGACTGTGTATCGTTCATCACTGGCGTTAGAGACTTTGGATGACCTTTTGATGATTGCTGTTAATGGACCACCACTTACGGATTACAATCCAAACACAGCCATTGATAAGTGGTATTTTTCATCAGAAAGGGGACGTTACACTGGGCTTGCTCCTTCTGTGCAACGCCTACCATAGCAAATCTCTGAAATTGGCTTTCTATTGTTATGCCATATTATTTGCCATGAAAGGAAGCCCTGCTTTATTTGCCTTAATACCACACTTTCACTTAGGGAAAGCACTTCTTTTCCTTTTATGTTTACATTGTTTTATGTTAATATTGTTAAAGTTATGTTGTTGTTGTTTGTTTTTGTAACCTAATTCTGAATAAAACATTTAACAGTGTTATTTCATGAGATCATTTACAAGGGCGTGTTTAGGGGCGGGGCAGGGTAGGGTTTGGGCGGGGCAACAGGTGGCGAGTAACTCTTAAGGCCTGGCTAGTAGCTCAGGACCTGAAATTTTGAGGCCTAATGCCGCGTACACACGAGCGGACTTTTCGACAGCAAAGGTCCGACGGAATGAATTCGTTGGACAATTCGATCGTGTGTGTGCTCCATTGGACTTTTGCAGTCGAAAAATCCGACAGACTTTAGAAATAGAACATGTCTTAAATTTTCCCGTCGGAACTCCGCTGGACCCAGTTCCTATCGAAAAATCCGCTCGTCTGTGTGCTAGTCCGACGGACAAACAACGACGCTAGGGCAGCTATTGGCTACTGGCTATGAACTTCCTTATCCTAGTCCGGTCGTACGCCATCACATTTGAATCTGTCAGAATTTAGTGTGATTGTGTGTGGCCAAGTTCGTTCATTCGAAAAGTCAGTCGGAAAGACCGTTGGACCTAGTCCGTCGGAAAGTCCGCTTGTGTGTATGCGGCATTAGCCTCCCTTGTCCTAGCCTCCCAGGCTTGCTCCAGAGAATATGTGCTGCTAGATGGGTCTTTGTCTACTGGTGTGTGCTCTTAAGTCCCTAGGGTTGGACATGGGTCTATGCTAGGGTCTGGAAGACAAGAAGGTGACTGATAAAGAGAAGCTCCTACAGGATTGTTTGTTGGTCATTGCTTAAGAGCGCACCATTGGACATTGTTGGTCTCAGCTTAAGAATACACCTTTCGCGTATGAAAGGGACTCTCAAGTTACTTTTTTTAACAGAGTGAACACTGTGTTGCTTTTTTGGGGTATCCTGTATTCCTTGTCCCTCTCTTCCCTGGGCTTTGAACATGTCAATGGATTGGCTGAGTGATGTCAGTCAAGTAGATGCCACTGAAGGGTTTGTGAGTACTTTGGGGCAACAGCAAGTTAACTTTTAGTGAGGCTGGGGGGTGGGAGGCAGTATTCCAGCAGCCCCCTAGGGAGTCTTTGCTACATTAATTTTCATCATTTTCTACATCTCAAGTCTACAGATCTCCTGCAGCCTCTTAGCAGCTGCTTCCTGTCTACAGCGATAGCTGCATAGCCTTTCTCGTGGTGCATTTCCTGATGGGGACAGCAGCAGACA